>SNQJ01S0193734.1:17730-33030 GCA_010110895.2 Picea sitchensis
ATGCAGGCTACAAATATTATTGGGTAGACTATATGCTAGTCTATTATTCGTAGTTTCATATGCACTGAAATCCTTTAATGACACGAATTAACATAGATAAGATAGCTATCTTGATAGAAGTCATATTAGCTACAAAGAGGTATATGTTTTAATTCAATAGTGACAATAATAAATTTATGCTAGAAAAAAAATTGAGGAGTCAAGGAGATTTAATGTCCCTAACAATTTCTTTATTATTTGGTAAATTTGGAGTACATTACATATGGTATCAGAGTTGAAGGTTACAACATTTGGACCTCGGGGAAAGGCCAAATTAGTTATTTTATTTTGTTTCTCTTAAAATAAAAGTCTAACAAATATGTTTAATGTTACAAACATAAAAAATTTGGTCTTTTGTGATAATGGCAACACAGAACAAAGAGGAGATAAGACTTGAAGATAATCCCAATCAAGGACCTCCTAAACATCGTGGATAGAAAAATGAATGAAGTTCAACCACCCAGGTTATGGAAACAATGAGGAACCTTATCATGGAACTGCAAGTGTTCAAGGCCAATAATGAAAAGTTGAAAAAGGCACAAGAAAACCAGTAAGAAATAAGTGAAATGTTGTTGCGCAAAATAGTAACAAAGAATATCCCAAAGACAACAACAAGGAGGAAGAAGTCATCAAAAGATCCTCTAAAAATTTTGGTCACTAAAAATAAAACAAGAATAGTTCTTTCGAAGGCACATAAGTGGCAGAAAACAAAACAACCACTATAAGAAAAAAAAACAAGTGGATCACCTAGAAGATGAATTCAAGAAGATCAAACCATCCACCTTTAACGGAGAATCAAAGATGGGTGAAGAGGTTGAAGCATGGTTACTGGATATAAATAAATACTTCTATATTTATAATTATTCTAATAACATGAAATTCTGAGTGGTCCTTTATAACCTGAAGGGAAAAGCGAGTATTTGGTGGAAAGACATGAAATTGGCCAAGGGATTAAATGAAAAATAGATGGAATGGTCAGATTTCAAGAAATACTTCAAGAAACAATATTTATCAAAAAGCTATTACAAAAGAAATACTAAATAATTTTATGAGCTAAGACTCAGACAAATCACCATGGATGATTTGATAAATAAATTTCTGAATTATTGATATGTGTACCATACATCAAGGAAGACAAAGTAAAGACACAACAATTCTTAATTTTTTTACCACAGTCATACAAAGACAAAATTGAATTCGACAATCCCAAAAATTTAAGCAAAGTATTTATAAAGTCCCAGATGTGCTATGATCGGTAGAAATAGAGGTATGAAATTCCCAAGGCATGGATGGAGATGAAGGAGAATCTCTCCACCTCAGAGAAAGCACCATCATGCCACCACACAAACACACAATTGAGAAAGGGAGAGGCATTAACGCTCCCACATTTTTTAAATTTGAAATAATCCTATACAATTTTTTGTGTTGTAAGGTTGTAAATGTCGGGCCATGCCTTTGTACAGGTAGTAGTTGGATTTCATTTAAAAGGTTGCTTCTAACAGGCCCATATTGTGGTCAGGTTTGGATAAACATTTATGAAAACTTCAATGTAATAGATGAGGTTAGGTGAGGGAGGACGAGATCGCAGAGCCCCTCTTTTGAAATGAGATCTTGTATCAGATTTGATAATCCAGATAGGAAGAGAATGATAGAGAGGTCTGGGTAGAGAGGCCTTAGCAGGTAGAATAGTTCTAAGAGAGAGTGCCTGAGATAACTAAGACTTTGTTATAGTCAATTTTTTGTAAATCGTCTGTATAGACACACATAGATAATAGAAAATCATTTGTTCCTGCATATCGTGTGTTTATGTGTTTATATGTTTTTATGCATTTTATATTTGAATTCTTAACTGGTGAAGTATTACATAGGTTTCAATTGTTTCTCGTATTTGAGTTTCTGAGTGCAAGAAGTGCACACAATTCAAAAATAGTGCATTAACAGAGGTTTAACCTCAAGGGAAAGCTCAGGAGGGATGTTGTTGAATCTTCATCGGAGGAAGTGCAAGGAGTGCATGTGGAGAACTCTTTATCGAGTTCAGAGAGAAATAGAGTTACTGAGAACTATGTAAAACTCTTCTAGGTGGGCATTGAGTCGGTGCAAGTGTTCACATAAGAACTCTGTGTTGAGTTTGGGAGAAACATAGTTACTGAATACTCTGTGAGGAAAGGATCTGTAAGGAGTGCACTGAGCAGAAGAACGCTAGGAGGGTGAGAAATATTTCTTGGTCAAACAAATCCTTTGAGATTATGAGGTGGACGAAATGTCGAGAATGCAAGGTGTGCGTGGGAGATTGAATTCTTTGAGGAGATCAATCTCATAAGGGATAATGTAAGAAGTGCATATGAGACAGACTTATTCCAAGTCCATAAGCTCATAAGAGACAACGCTTTCAGAGGCGTAAGTGATACCCAAGGGAGTTGGTTCAAAATATCTAGAATGAAGGCTGAGACCTTCGAACATTGAAAATTCTCCAAGTCTAAGAAGAAATTGAAATTCAGGAGGAGGAGCATTGATATCCATCAGATAAGCTATAGAGATAAGAACCTAAACTGTTAGATCTATTTCTAGGATGAGGACAAACGAGCACAAGGTAATCATATCTCAGTCATCTGATTTGAGGGCATGAACAAATATTCATTGGATCATAAGGAAGTGCATGAGCCTTAACACTTCATGTATAGAGGAGAGAGAATATATCAGAGTTGAAAATTGATATTCTCGAAGTACAAAACCCTGGAATAGAATCTCGACCATCTTATCAGTGTGATATATCTCATCTGTCAGATCACTAGAGGTGAATACCAAGCGTCAGATCGCCAGGAGGAACCACAATTATCAGTTGTTGTAAGCTCAGGAGGGGGAACAATTTGAAACTTGATATTCCTGAAGTTTGGAGTCACAGAACGCTGAGGTGGAATCTCAACTGTTCGATTGATCAAGCGTGAGCTGTGAGATATCGTGAGATCATAACGGGTCAAGTTTGAGATTTGAAACTCACGAAGCATGGAAAGCCAAAGAGTTGGAGCATATCTGGATCATTCAATCTAGGAGTGTACGTGTCAACAACTTAGAAGAACTAGCGGAAGGAAGAAGTTGAAACTTTAAACACGTGAAGCATGGAGAGCCGAAGAGTCATGAGTCATTTATCTGGGAGGAGAAACTTGTCAACAAATATCGTACTCCAGGGAAAAGTTGAAGTTAGCCTTCAGTTTGGGAATTGAAATCATTGGAGCGTGAAGACCCGAAGTCTCGAAGTGAGATCTGGATCGTGAGATCTAAGGGAGACATAGCGTGAATACATGAACTCTAGGTAAAGTCCCGAAGTAATTCACAGTCGTTGGATTCGAAGGAGACGCGACACAAATATGTTAAATCTGGGTAAACTCCCGAAGTAACCCTTAATCATTGGATCAAGAGGACATGCATCAGTGGATCTTATATTTTGGGTAAAATACATTGGAAGAAAGAGGTTTGAGATTTGAAATCTGAGAAGTCTGGAGCTCGGAGGAAATATCGACCGTCGATCAATAAGGGGTTGTTGGATCGTTGATCTAGTTTGAAAGGTAAAACACCCAGGTGAAGGTAGGGTCGTTGACTTATGGGACATGTGTCCGTAGATCACCAAATCTAGAGAAGTGAAGTATGGAAGGAAGTTGATTTTGATATTTCAAAATCACGGAGTCCGGAATTGCGAAGAGAGCCTTGACTGTTGATTCAAAGGAAGTAGATATGGTTCGTAGATAAGGAGGGCATGAATTTGAAGCGTTGATTAGAATCTATCATCAATATTGTGAGATTTATGATCCCATGTCATTGTAGAGACAGAAGTTGCGAGGAGGTTAATGAATTGAAGGTGGGTTGCAATTTGAATTATGGTCTCGTCAAGGGGACGTGTGGAGGTCATAGGAGCATTGCAAGACCAAAAGTAGTTTGACTCCAAACCTCTTGTGATAACACCAACAATCATGTAGTCATATCCCATGGTCATATCAAATAAGGGGATAGTGAAGAGGAGATAGTGCCCGTAAATTGAGAAGCACCCATAGTGCACATAAACAAAATATGTGGGTATCATAGGACCTGCGCAAATAAATAAAAGGAGTTTGTTTATAACTTATTTGTGTTCGATTAGGAGCCCAAAGAGTTGATATGACTCAAATACTAGAATGATCCAGAGACCAAGAGGTCACAGAACCCCGAAAGGGGAGGGGGGCTGCATCACAAGGATAAGAAACAGGACAGAATAAATTAGTGGAAGAAAGGATTCCAACCAGCCCCTTTTTGGAATATGGAAATGAACTTCCAAAAGAAATATTTTCGTTGCAATAACCATAATTCCCAAGGGGGAGGTAGACCAACTAATATGGGAGGAAAGAAAGTTGGGGACAGCCCGAGGGAACCATTAAAGTGTTGGGAGTGTGAAGAAACTGACTTGAGGAGGAACTGTCCATGTTTAACATCTGCAACAAGTACTATAGTCCATAATCTGCAAGAAGCCTCTATAGTAGGAGATATGTGAAGAGGCCTGCATAGAATTAATGAAGTTGTATATGGAAGACAAATTGATCATCAATCCACTATCTCGGAGGTTGAAGATAAAATACATGGTAATAACATTTCTATTTTAATTGATCTGAGAGCTAGTTTGATTTATGTTACTCATGGTTTCGTTGAATTAAACAACCTCAAGAAAGTAAAGAATGCTAAGTAGTACTCAGTACAGTTATCAACATGGACTAATATAAAAGTAACAGACTTCATTTATAAACGTGAGCTCAATTTAAATGACCAAATTACAAAGTTAAATTTGAATGTTTTACCTTTGGGATCTTATGATATAATCATTGGAATGGACTGGTTAGAGAAACATAAAGTAATTTTGAATTTTTACCAAAATTCAATTACTTACTGAGACAAAAACAAAACAGTTAGGACAATACAAGGGATCATAAAACTAGTTTCAGTTAGGAAGATATCATCCATGCAGTTTAAGAAATGTATGAATAACGATTAGAAAACTTATGTTGTCCAAGTAACTAATATGTTAGAAAAGGAAAATAAACCTAGCTTAGAAGACTTTGTAGTAATGCATGGGTTTAGGGATATTTTTTGGACGAAATACTAGAACTGCCTCCAAGGAGAGAGATAGATTTCTTTATCTATATACTACTTGGATCTTTCCTGATATCTAAGGCACCCTATAGAATGAGTTTACCTGAATTAATAGAGATGAAAATTAAGTTGCAAGAACTATTGGATAAGGACCATATCATACCTAGTGTCTTGCCATGGGGAGCACCAGTTCTTTTAGTTAAAAATAAATATGAAAATTTAAGGTTATGTATTGATAATTGAAAACTAAACAAGATGACGATTAAAAATAAGTATCCTCCACCTAAAATTAACGACCTATTTGACCAAGTGGGAGGAGCAAAGATTTTATCTAAGTTAGATTTAAGGTATGGTTATCAACAAGTCATAATAAAGGATGAAGATATAAATAAAACATCTTTTAGAGAAAGATACAAACACTATTAGTTTGTCATAATTTCATTTGGTCTTACTATTGCATCAACAACCTTTATGTGTTTGATGAATAGTATATTAAGTCAATATTTGGATAAATTTATATTCGTATTCATCGATGACATTTTAGTTTACTTGAAAATGGAAGAAGAACATGAAGAACATATAAAATATCATTGCATACATTAAGGAAACAAAATTTGTATGAAAAGTTTGACAAATGTGACTTCTACCAAAGAATAATACAGTACCTAGGACACGTGATATCTAAAGAAGGTATTGCAGTTGACCCAAAGAAGATAAGAGCCATTATGGAGTGGACTATCCCTAAGGATGTAGCTGACATCATATCATTTATGAGAATTCCCAATTACTATCATAGATTTATCGAAGGATACTATAAGATCGTGTATCCAATTACATCTCTATAAAAAAAGGGAATAAGATTTACTTGGTCGAAAAAATTTTAGGACAACTTTAATAAGCTAAAATAATTGTTAACTACAACACCTATTTTAAGGGTAGCAAACCCTGATAAATACTTTATAGTTTGCGTGGATGCAAGAAAAGAACGCTTGGGAGGTTTCCTAACTCGAGAGGGGCACATCATCCGTTATGAATCACATAAAATGAAAGAATATGAAAGAAACTATGTCACACATGATTTGGAGGTAGAAGATGTAATTCATGCGCTAAAAATGTGGTGACATTATTTAATGGGGAGGAAATTTCTGTTGCTAACCGACAACAGTGGTGTGAAATTCTTATTCATTCAACCAAATCTCAATGCAAGGAAAGCAAGGTGGTTGGACTTCTTGAGTGAATTTGATTTCGAAGTAAGACACATCAAAGGAAAAGAGATCAAAGTTCCATATGCCCTAAGTTGAAGGACTAACGAAATTTTTGAGATAAGTATTATCAAAGAAGAAAATGACATCAAACAAAGAATAAAATCTGCAAGCTGTAATGATGAAAAATACATGAAAACAGTAGCATATTTACAAGGAAATGAAAAAAATTGGACAAAACATATCTAAGTTTGGATAAAAATGTACTGCTAAGGTTCAAAAACAGGATGTATATACCTAATTTGGTTGATTTAAAGTCAACAATTATGGATGAGTTGCACAAAAATTCATATTTTGGTNGGAAATGAAAAAAATTGGACAAAACATATCTAAGTTTGGATAAAAATGTACTGCTAAGGTTCAAAAACAGGATGTATATACCTAATTTGGTTGATTTAAAGTCAACAATTATGGATGAGTTGCACAAAAATTCATATTTTGGTCATCCAGAATACCAAAAAATGTTAACAACCTTAAGAAAAATTTTCTATTGGCCTAACATGAAAAGTGAAACAGCTAAATACTTATCCAAATGCTTAGATTGTCAATAGGTAAAGGTTGGACTTAAACATTGAGCTGGCCTGCTACAACTTTTACCTATACTAGAATGGAAGTGTAATAAAACTCCTTGTTACGCCGACAAACCTGTTATAACAAGTGCAATTTTATTTTTTTTGTGTGCGTGTGTACAAGGGTAACAAGACATTATACTCTATGTCGCCACATGACGATGAATCAAGACACATGAAATTGCGATATCAACATAAGGATCTAATACACACATCAACATCTTCTAGTAAAGAACAACAATCAACCAATAAAATAAAATAAAATGACTACCCTCCCATCCTACCCTACAATGGTTAGGACCTCCAAGACACATAAGCAATGCTCAAGCCCAAGTTCCCATCAATTTTAACCATTTAAGGTCTTAGGGATGGCGACTATTCTGAGGAACATGGAGGCGTATACAACTCGCCCGACACAATCTAGACCAACTAAATATGCTAAGACAATAACATCAACGATGATCAGTGCATGATATTGTTCCTTGAATCAGTCATACATCACACAAACTCCAGGGTACAAGAGAATTCGATTACTAATCGATCAGTAAGTTCAAAAAATTACCCTTTTAGTGGCAGATGAGGTAACTACCCCAAGATCATCCATACAGTCATGGTGCAAATAAAATAATCTCCTATGATTCATCCATCCGTTATGAAACATTTAAATATAATTTAACAAGAGAATAATACATGAAGAATAACAAGAAACACAAGAGCATACTACAACCTTTGAATTGATATAATCTATTCTAATCATGATTAGTAACTTGTTAATGATTAGGTTTATTCCAGTCAAGCATCACTTATCAAGTGGTTCAATTCATGAAATAAGTACAACTCCTATGCAACTCACTAAGTATCATAAGGAAATGAATTATCTCACTTAAGTGACAAATTAAGAATTCGACACCAATTAACATATCCATTTTTCTCAAGGTAATCATAAAAGATCAACTTAATGAATGATTAAAGGGAGTAAAAGCTACTTTATACGCCAATTAAAAGAATTAAACAATCAACAATGATTAACAATATATATAAGACTTCAATACTAAATTACATCACCTATTACAAGGTACCATAAGGAGATCCCAATCCCTTAAGTAGTACATAAAGATTTCAACGCCTCCTTACATGTCCAGTTATAAGGTACAACGATTTAATCATAATGAGCAATAAGGAAAGATCCCAAGCTACCTTACAATCCATAAAAGAACCATAAGAAGATCAATCCAAATTAGGAGTTGATTAAGAAAATTTACATGCTAACTTACATATCTATATGAGGATTTTTTTTTTTAAAGAAGAATGCATCCTTTTTAAATAATGCAAACTAAGAACTCAAGTTGACTTATTATTCCATTTAAAGAATTAACAAGGACCCATACAATAAAATAAGAAACCTGCAATTTCATTAAAAGGCATTAAGGAAGCCCCAATCATTTCTAACTATATTAATTACTCAATGCTAACTTAAAAATCCACATCACTATCAAGAGATCACATCATAATATATAAGGTGCAAGACTTCCTAGCTACCTTGCATATTCTTAATAGGAACTAAAGGAAAATCGATTATAAAAAGCAAATAAATAAGTTAAGCTATTCCTTTATATTAAGTAATTAAAGCAGTTAACCTATCAAGAATTAGGTGATAGTCTCTAAATGCCAATTGACATATCCAAAGGTAAGGTTTAAAATCAAATCCATAAGCAATAAGGTAGTCATGTCATTGGTTTTACGCAACTAAGTTTTAAGAGTGGGAGGATGTAACCCTAAATGTCGATTTGGGATTTAGCGCTATCTTTCTTCTCCCTTAAAATTTTTTCTATTAAACAAGACTATTAATGCTAGCTTGCAGTTTTTAAAAAAAAAAGGAGGTTAAAACAGACCAAACCATGCATGCCTAAATTTAGCATTAACTAAATCTGATCACAGTAATTGTCATTACTAAAACAAAATAGAGAGGAATGTGTACAACACTAAAGAGCCATTAGGACCTTGTCAGGTTAAAAAAATGCATGAGTGCAGTCATTCAAGTTAACACCAAGGAAGAACTCACTATCCCTTAGTTAAAAATTATGGTCAGTAAAGTGGTTGCAAGGGAAAAAGAAAAATGAGATCTAAGTCCATGCTCAAATGCTACCTCGACATCAAGCTTCCTATAACTATTCGCTACCCTAGGGTTATTACGGTCTGAATGATCTCAAGGTAGATGCATAAATAACGTAGTTGGGTGTTAAAACATGATTCTCCATAAGTAAAATACACAGACTTAAAACCCAAAGGAAACACATCTAAATTTGAGCCAACACTTGTAGAGTCGCAGGAAAGGGGTGCATAGCACAGAAGACAAAAGAGTAAGTCTGAAATAAAATAGAAAGGTCGTCAATGTGCCAATCAAGGTGACCTGGAGCGATGTAGAAAACATTTGAAGGATTGAACATTTAAGGAGCGTGGATGTAGCTATTCCTCTATTTTGAAACCATGGCAACTATAGCTGCCCAACACAGAAGTGGATATAGTAATGTGCGTTGATTATACAAAAATGTGAAATTTCATGGTGGTTATTACTATTATCAAATATGATTCCCTTCTCAAATTTAAGTAGGCTTGTCTATGAAGTTCCATCGTCCTGAATCCTGTCTAATTACTAAGTTACATTTGCTCCTAAAATCGATTAACTCTAGAGAAAAATAATAATATAGATGAGCAGTGGCTAAGTAGAATGCCATAGTGTAGGTATGTTATTAATAACCATATCCTCAAATTGTAGCTGCTACACAATACTTAGAAATCAATTTCAATTCTTGAATACGAAATTACAAAGAACAATTAAAGACCAAAGGAAGACGATGTCAAGTGTGGGTAAGTCAATGGTACTGCCATGAGTTATTTTGATACAGCTGGTGTTTTTTAAAAAAAGGGGGTGGATCAGAGTTAATTGTTGGTGCCAACGCACCTGAAGGGAAACTCATACATTTTTTAATAAATTAAAATCTTGGTTGTTGTACCAACACTCCAACAAGGGGGTTTACTAGCTGTCAACAAACGTAGGGAAAAGAAATTCCTGGATAATAGATGGCAGTTTTCAAGGAAACACAGTTTCCAAGGGAAATATTCACCAGAGGAATAAATCAATCTAGGAACGCAGCAGAATCAACACAGAGAAGTAAATCGTGGGTTATCACAGTACTTAGGATGACATTCAGAGTAGTATAATTTGTTCTTAAATACAGTCTAAACAATAGCCAGACAAGAAAATATATTGTTACACCAGGGGTGTTAACATTAGCAAATACCAGAGTGTTATCCAACCATGGGGGCACACTCAAGGTAACAGAAAAACACAGAACAATAACTCATATAAGAATATATAACAACCACAGGGTTAAGAAGAAATATTTTTATATCTGTCACATAATTAAAATCGTCGAAGAGCAGAAAAATAAAACCAGTCATTCTGAAAAGAACCCACGTAGATTTAAGTCAAGTATTTTTATCTCATCAAGCCAATATACAAATTCTGATAACATTAAGAGAGGGCCAGGGTCCTAATACCTTCTATTATACAAAAATGGAAAGCACACCATTGCCTGATTGCCTTCTCCAAGTGTCGTCTACGCTCTCCATGCCGCTCCCACTCACCGACCGTTGAGACCTCACTGATACCTCCCAGCCAACGCTAGGGGTACTCTGCTTCCCCCTTAGCCCTCGGAGCCATAAATGGGCCACACACTATCTAGATGGTACATCTAGCTCCTATCTCACCTCACAAGGCCGAGCTACCACCCCTCTCCAAGCTGGGAAATCCCAACTCCTCACAAGTAAATCAGTCAAGTCACTAATCCAGTAGCGTAACATTACGCTAACATCTGATCTCCTTCTTCCTTCTCCTCTTTCTCTTTTATAGAATTTTAAAATTTTCATTCTTTTCCTAATCTCATTTAATTTAAGTTTTAAATAAAAATATTCTAAAATCTCCTTCGTACAAGTGTCATTCATCCCCCACATTCCTCCAATAATTAGTTTCTTTAATTTATTAAATTGTCTTATTTCCCTCACCCACCTAGAGTTACTCCTAAATTTACTCCTAGGTGTCCCTAGATTCCCTTATAGGTTTTAAAGACTTTCCCTATAATGAAGTTGCTAATTTAGTTCAATTTAGAAGTTTCTTAATTGTAGATTCTTTACTAAGTTGACCTCTTTCTTTTTACCATAAGTTCCCCTCTTTCCCTTTTTATGTTACCTCCATCACCTAGTTTCCTAAATTTTATAATTTCCCTCTTTCCCCTTTTTATTAGAGCTAAAAATGACAGTTGCAATTTGACCCCTTTTCCCTTTTATTATTAATTCAACATCTTTTAAAACTATCAAAAGTTAAAAATAATTAATTTCTTCTTTATATTTTTTTTATCCACCGATTTTATTTAATTTCTTACTCTCTTCATTTTACCCCAAAATTTATGAAGACCAAATTATTACATAAGGGGTTTTTATTTTAAATTTTATTATTATAATTTTATATAGATATTTTTTCAAGGGTAGAGAAAACCTTGCCCCTAGCGAACTTTTTAGACATAGGACTTAGATTCTGAACTGGGCGACATTTAATTAGGGGAGTTGTTTTAAATTTTCCTAAAGTGTTGATTGTCTTAGGGCCATCTAGGTTCATTCCTTTATCATCATCAACAGGACGTGCCCTTCAGGATGCACTACGTGCTCCAAGGGTGCTAGTCCCCTCTCTTGTTTCTTTTGCACGACGTGCTCTTTAGGACACACCACGTGCTCCAAGGGTGCCACTCACCTCTTTTGTTTCTTTTGCATGATGTGCCCTTCAGGATGCACCACGTGCTCCAAGGGTGTCACTCACTTCTTGACTGATTGGTAGACAACAATAACCCCTAGTGTCAACACTCCGCGAGGTGAACTTGTGGGAGACTAAGGGCTTCTAAGGAATAATACCCCCACCTTATTGCATGCCCCTTAGAATCATCTCAAGTGACTGTCACAGTCTTCCCTCGTGGCATCATGGGTCCTCTCGAACTAGGTAATCATTAACCTATAGTTTGATCCACGACAGGAGTGCTAGTAGGCTATGGCAGGGCTGTTGTCCACACCTCTCCCTCAACCTCTCTGGTAGTCGTGTGTGTGGCCCCTTTCCTCCATATGTGATTCTGGTCGACAAGCTATCATTAGCATACATCATCAAAAATCATGTTAGACATGTCCACATCATATCATCTAATCAAATGTAATAAAATCATAGTAAAACAATCAAACCCCAATAGCACACTCCCTGACTCGATCCAGAGTCCAAGGGTTCCGTCGATGCCTCTGCATCCTCAAGGTCCAAAACCCTGCACACTCATTAAAATCGAGTCAATAGCACCTATCTATGTCAATGCAGTAAAACATCATGTCATCTATCATAACACATCATAATCAAGGACAAATGTTTTAATATCATAATAGTTTGGATCACTTGCAATCAAGTATCCTCAAAGAATAAGTTTTCTCAGTGCACAAGAGTGGGCTATTACAGGAAGTGGGATATTATCTCACTGGACTTCATCACGGGTTTTCCTAAAACTCAAAATAAAAATGACTCGATTATGGTAGTGATTGATAAACTACCAAGTCTACATATGTTATACCTGTGAAATCTACTTATAAAGAAATTAATATCGCTGAAATATTTATGAAGAAAATATTTAGATTACATGGAATTCCTAAAATGGTGATTTCAGATATAGATGTCAAATTTACATCAACATTTTGGAAGGAATTGTTTTCAAGGTTGGATACTAACCTAAATTGAAGAACAAGATACCATCCACAAATGTATGGGAAAACCAAACAAATGAATCAGATCATAGAAGAAATGTTACAAATGTACGTAAGAACAAAACCAACTAAGTGGGAGGAATAACTACACTTAGTGGAATTTGCATACAATAATGGCTATCATATGTTAGCTAAGATGAGTCCCTTCGAAGCATTGTATGGAATAAAATGTACAACTCTGATTAGTTGGGATAATCCAGTTGACAAACTTATGATGGGACCAAAAATACTCCAGGAAATGGAGAAAATTGTACGAAAGGTACAACATAATTTAAAGGAGGCATAAGATAGAAAAAAAAGCTACGCAGATTTAAAAAGGAGACACCAAGAATTTCAAGTTGGGGACCATGTATACTTAAAAGTAAAAACAAGGACAAGCTCACTAAAGCTAGGAAATTGTTCAAATTTGGCACCTAGGTTTTGTGGCCCCTTCGATATCTTAGCTCAAATTGGACCTGTGGAATATCAACTTGCACTTCCTGCAAATTCAAAAGATTATAATGTTTTCTTATTGAAAAAGTACATTCATGATCCTACTCACATCATTGATTGGAAAATGGTGTAGGTGGAACCAAAAGGCAAGTTCCAAGTGGAACCTCTGCGCATTCTGGGCAGGAAATAAACAATACTACAGAACATAGCCTTCGCCCAGGTAAAAGTAAAATGGAAGCACTTTAGTCCCAAGGAGGCCACTTGGGAATTGGAGGAAGATTTGCAGAAATCTTATCCAACCCTATTCCGAGAGAGGAATAGACACTTAGGAAAGTGTTGTACTTAAGGGGGAGAGGATGTAATATCCCCAAAAATAATTAATTATTAAATTCTAAGTGTACTTGAGAATAAACTTTCATTTTTGGAAAATTTAGATTTGGAATTTATTTTCCATTTATGGAAAATATGAATTTGGAATTTGATTGTCGTAATAAATTATTTTTGATTGCTGGGAAAAGATTTAATTTTCCGAACTAAATTATTTGATTGTGACAAATGTAAAATAAAAACTTTTTTATAAATTAAATGCTCGAATAAAAATGGAACAACCTGGTTAAAAACAATTCACAATGACTCCATGAGTAGGGAATAGATTTGAGTTGCCTCAGGGATGCTTTTTACAAGTGGAAAATGAATTATTTGACCACTAGCAGCCCCTAAAAGTCAGGGATTTGTAAAGCTATGAAAATTTGCAAGGAGGGAAGGAAAGACCTAGGCACAATATGCATATAGATACAACATATGGAGGATGCAGGATGTTGCTTAGTATGTTGGAGAAATGAATCTACTTGTTGTTATGAACACTGTCAGAGTGAGGCAAAGGACTTTATGATATCTGGAAGGTGATTGTAGCAAAGAAGGATCATTGCAAATTCTCCCTTATGGACTCATGGTCATAATAGGGGGTGAACGGAGAAAGTAAACTAGGTTCTTTTGTTCTACAGTTTGGTGGAACTTTGTTGTTCCATTTGTGTACTAGTATTAGATTCAGATATGTACCTTTACTTATTTTCTGGTTAAATTTGTGTTGATTATTATTTTTCAGGAATGAGATGGTTTATGTGATGATTGTATATACATATTTATATGTGCTCATTTAGCATAAATAAGTAGAAATACCATAGATTCTAATTTGTAATGAAATAGGGTTTCACATATATAGATAGTTTATAGATATATACATATGTGTAATCATTCATACATAAATGAGAGAATTGTTGTAGGTTCCTAATAATCATTAAGTAGGGTTATGCATATACATAAATAAATGTTCATACTTGTATATATGTATTCAAGCTTACACCAAACATAGGACTGCTACTATGTTCATATTAACCATTGAATTGGATATATATTTATATATGCTAAGTTACTATTTTTTATTCTACATAAGCAACATAAGAAATATATAGAACAAATAACAATCCTATTCTATAAAATTTACATATTCTCTATGTTTATAACCACATATAAACAATGATTCAATAGTCTACAAATGAATCCTACAATAGTTGTTACATTAACTTAATCTTGTTGAAAATTGTTTTAACAATCTATATTTTCAATTGAAAGTGAATTACAAACAACTTGTGTAACCATGAAACCATGGTTCAAATTTATTACAGAGGAGTGCCCTAGGGAAAAGAATCCATTTCCACTAGTAAACAGAATATAATATTTTTTGTTTAACGCTAAGATGAAAACTCGAATGCCTTTTCAAGAAAGAAGGATTTCCTTGATTTGTTTCCTTTAAACTATATAGACCTACAGAGATAAAGGGTAGGGATTTGTAAACCATACTATCCTTTTAAATGGAAATTACTTATAGTAAATGAAACAAAATAATACTTATATTGAGTTTGGTAAAAGACCAAGTCACCACTGGCGTTTGTGTGACGAGCCATCCATGACCAAAGGGGAGGAGTGGATCCATAATCTAGTTGATGGCTACCCTTGCAAAAATGAATCAGGGCCCCATC
>SNQJ01S0193737.1:7439-17491 GCA_010110895.2 Picea sitchensis
CTTGCTTGTTTGCTTCTAACCTTTTCCATGAGAATCCCCTCAATATATAGGAGAGAATGAATTAGTTACTTGGATAAGAATGATCCCAAAATATCAAGAAATCCAATACTTAGATAACCATTCGAATGCATCTCATCCTTCTAGAAGATTCCCTTCTAGAAACTTCGAGAATTCATCTTTTTCTCTTCTTTAGAAAGAGTTCGCACCCTAGTAGTTAGACACAGTGCAAACTTCTCGCACCCTGGCTTAAGGCAGACTGCGAGAATCATGCATTCTCGCAGGCAAATGTATTATCAGCCTGCGAACCTTCCTTAAAACTATGATTTCTGGAAAGAGATGAAGGTAACTTTTCTCAGGAGAAAGTTCTAATGAAGAGCCTGAGTACACCATCATCAATACATCATTATCACGACCAAAATCATGGGTAACACGAGTCTTCCTCCATTAGACATCCTTTAAATTTATTCATTGTGACATAAAATTGATGGGTACTGGGCTTACCTTTGCTGCAATCCAGAGGTGACTTCTAGTGCTAATATTTTTGGCGTCATTGTCGGGGACGAATTGAATATTTTCCCTGGGATAGAACGACAATGAGCTTCTGATTCTGAAGGTGCATCAAATATCAGAACCATTGAAGATTGAATTTTTGCACCTGGCGACTCCACAGTTTCAGTTGTGGCTTCCAAAGGCAGACACACGAGGTCTACTCCACAACTGCCTTTAGTGACACTTTAAGTTGATCTAGAGAAAATTATTAGAAGACAAAAGACCCTTCAGGAGGGTACTTCTACTGCTGAACCAGGAGATTCCAGTAATTTTCATTATTCTCCTATAGCAACTCCAATAGTTGTTTCTCATTTTCCTATTACACCATCTGTTGGAGGTTCTAGAAGTTTAAATTTTGCGAGTTTTTCTACTGATTTCCCCTCTCCCAGTTTCACTACTCCTCCTCCTGTTAGAGTTGTTGCTTTTACAGAGAGGGAAACCTTTGTTCCCTCAAGCCATGTAGCCTTTTATCTGAATCCTTTGTTGCTTCCTTTTCTTCCCGGAGGCTCAGTTCTAGCCTCCCCTGTTCATGCTACCTCCCCTCCTAGTTCTCCTCCAACTATCATCCCTTTGGAAGGTGCTAATCACCCTAGGAATAGAATGGATGCCAAAGTGGATGCGAGATATGCCCCTCTGGCCTTACCTCAGCCCATGAATGCTCTCCCTGCTGGAGATTACCTAAAATACATGCCCAAATTTACTGGAGAAGAAGACATAACTACTGAAGAACACCTTGTTGCCTTTTACATTTATGCAGACAATCTGAATATTGAAAACGAGGATGTGTGGATGAGAGTCTTTGTCCATAGTCTTGATGGTGAGGCTAGCAAATGGTTTAGGGGATTGACCCCTAGATCCATTGTTGGGATTGAGGCTTTAGATGATGTTTTCTTGAGAGAATGGGTGGATAAAAAATACTTTATGTATTATATCACAGAGTTCGGGTCCCGAAGGAGAAAAGAGGGAGAGTCTGTCTCCGACTTCTCCAAAAGATTCAACAAAATGTACAATAAGATCCCTACTGAGATAAAGCCCACATAAGCCTCTGCTAAAATTACTTATGATAGTGCTTTTAACCCTGATTTATGCCTCTTGTTAAGAGAGAGAAGAACTACTTCCTTGGCTCATATGCAAGATGCAGCCCTAGAAGTAGAATCCAATGTGTTGGTAGTTAACAGACTTAGGAACAAAACTAATAGAGACAAAGGAAGGGGGAGATTTGAAGCTTCAACCTATGTTTCCTCTGCATCCCACCCTTAAGTAGATGAATTGACCAAGATGGTAAAATCTCTTTCTGCAGAGATGGAGAAGATGAAATTTGAAGGGAAGTAGAGTTATAAGAGTGCCCAAAATACTGAAAACAGAGGCAACTTCAGAAGACCAAACAATGCCCCTCATATACTTCCAAGAGAGCCTCAGAACAGAGATAGGGATGATAAGAAAATCCAAACCCCCCTCCAAATTAATATTGTTGTTGATGAAGAAAGAGAGGAGGAAGAGCTTGACCCTGAAATCCATTGCCTTGGAGACACCTCCCCATTCCCCCATTTGACCCAATCTGCATATGAGGATTCCCTCATGGACAACCAAATAAATGAGCTGAGTAAAGGGGAAGAGACCAAAGGAAATTCCAGTAAATACAATCTCAGGTCTAAGAAGAAAGAAGGGAAGTCCGACATCCTTGATCAACCCTACAAAGCAGAGAAACCTACAAAAGACACAACAAACAACAACAAGGAGAAGAGAGCTCAGAAGCCCTCCCCCTATTTTAACTTTGAGCATGAAATTCAAAAGATCAGGATCCTTGTACCCCTTCCAGAGCTGGTTAAGCATGAGGATTTTAAAAGGTCCCTCTCTAATTAGTTGTTGCAGCATGAGCTTGAACCCTATTCCACAGACTCAGTAAACCTTCAAGACGAAAAGCCAACAGTCATTCTAGGTCCCTTGATAGAAGACATAGATGATTCATCCCCTCCCTTCTACACCTCACTGAACATACATGACAAGGTGTTGCATAATTGTTTGATGGACTCAGGGGCATCTGATAACCTAATGCCCAAAGCTGTCATGGACAAACTTGGATTAGAAATAACAAAATCTTATCATGATTTGTATTCTTTTGATTCAAGGAAGGTATAATGTCTTGGTGTCATCAAAGATCTGGTTGTGACCTTGTTCCAGTTGCCCATGAAAAGTGTGGTCATGTATATTGTGGTAGTTAACGTTCCCCCCAAGTTCGGCATGCTATTGTCAAGATCTTGGATAAAAAGACTTGGGGAAACCTTGCAGATGGACCTCACATATGCTACCATCCCGGTGTTTGGGGAGAAGCATAGAAGACTGTACAAAGAAGCTTAGTTGGCCTGTATTATTAGTGATGAAGCAAACCCCACCAATCATCATATTTTCACACTTGATACTGATTTGGAATCCAGCTTATTGCAGCTCACTGATGCCCCTGAACCTCCTCTTGAAATAAAAAAGTAGTCCCTTAATCTCTATGAAGATTCTCCTCTAATTACCTATGTCTGGAAAATGTTCTTTGATGGAGCCTGTTCTAGAGAAGGTGTTGGTGTTGGAGTGGTCCTTGTTTCTCATGTTAAGGAAATTATATCTCTGTCATTCAAGTTAGAATTTGAAACTACCAATAATGTGGCTGAATATGAAGCTCTTATTTTGGGTTCGAGGGCTGCAAAGGACATGGGGATTGAAGAGATATCGACATTTGGTGATGTTGAGTTAATTGTCCATCAGATCAGAAATAGTTATCAAGCTAAGCACCCGAGGCTTAGAAGTTATAGAAATGAAGTATGGGATCTGGTTGATAGTTTCTTCTCAGCTTTTAACATTTCATTTGTTCCAAGAGAAGAGAATGCCATGGCCGATTCTCTGGCTGTTTTAGCAAGTAATTTCAAAGTTCCTCTGCCACCTAAACTCAGGTATGATATAGAAGTGAAATTCATACCCTCTATACCCGACAATGTCAAGCATTGGAAAGTGTTTGAAGATGATATTGAAAACAAGATATTTTTGGAAACTTTTGATGAGTTTGTTGCATTACACATTGATCAAGATCCTGATTATGAAGTTGATCCTCATGCTGACGTTTTGGTGAGAAAAATTGCTAATCACCATATTGTCCAGTTGCCCAGCAATCACATCCCAAAGGGACTAGTTCCTTTGGAAATACTATTTGAGAGAAATGATGTGGCAGTAGAGGGTAAAGTTTCAAATGAGGATGCTGATGTGGATGAGTGCAATATTGGTACAGAGAAGCAGCCTAAATTTGTCAAGCTGTCAAATAGTCTGTCAAAGGAACAAAGGACCGAGTATGCTAAGATGCTAAAGGAATTCGTTGACGTGTTTGCCTGGACATATGAAGATCTCAGAACATATGACACCGATGTTATTGAGCATAAGATCCCATTGAAAGAGGAGGCCAAACCATTTAGGCAGAAATTAAGACAAATAAATCCTATGTTGTTGCCTATTATGGAGAAAGAGGTAAAGAAGTTGTTGGACGCCCAAATCATTGTCCCTTTGAGATATTCTGAATGGGTGGCCAACCTAGTCCCTGTAAGAAAGAAGAACGGAGAAATCAAATTGTGTGTTGATTTCAGGAACCTGAATAGAAGCTCTAAGAAGGACAATTATCCTTTGCCAAAGATGGAACACATATGCAAAGGGCGACAAGTGCATCCAGGATTTCCATGATTGATGAATTTTCTGGCTACAGTCAGATCTTTGTCCCGCCTGAGGACAGAGAGAAGAGAACCTTCACCACTCCTTGGGGCACATTCATGTATGCCAAAATGCCCTTTGGTTTGATGAACGCAGGAGCAACCTTTCAATGAGCCATGGACATCGCCTTCATTGGAGAAAAGGATAAATTTGTGGACATCTATCTATATGACATTACAGTCTTCTCCAAATCTAATAAAGAGCATTGTTATCATCTGAGAATGGTCATCTTGAAATGCAGAAGATTTGGTCTCTCTCTAAATCCCAAAAAGTCCCTATTTGCCATGAAGGAGGGAAAATTGTTGGGGCACATAGTATTAGCTGAGGGGGTCAGAATTGATTCAAGCAAAGTAGGAGCTATTCAAACCTTGTCACTTCCCAGATCCAAGAAGGAAGTCTAGTCTTTCTTGGGCAAAATTAATTTTCTGAGAAGGTTTGTTTCAAATTTTGTTGAATTGGTGAAGCATATCACATCCATGCTTAGGAAGGGGAATGAAGTAAAATGGACTCCTAAGTCCAGGAATTATTTCAAATCAAGAAGGCACAGACCGAGGCACCTGTGCTTATCGGTCCTGATTACTCCAAAGATTTCTTGATTTTTTCCTTTGCCTCATTTGACACAATAGCAATCATTTTATTGCAAAAGAATGTTGAAGGGTTGGAGCAGCCCATTGCCTTTTTCAACAGGGCACTGAGAGATGCCGAGGTAAAACATGACATCATGGAAAAGCAGGCCTATGCTTTAGTAAAATCCCTCAAGGCTTTCAGAATCTATGACCTGCATTCAAAGGTTATCGCATATGTTCCTTCAGCCTCTGTGAAGGACATTCTCATTCAGCCTGACATAGATGGAAGAAGGAGCAAGTGGATTGCCAAAATCCTCGAATTTGATCTGGAAATAAAACCCACCAAACTAGTTAAAGGCCAAGGTTTAGCCAAGCTATTGGCTAAGTCTAATTGTAAATATTTGGGGGTTAACTTCATCAACACCTGCTCAGAAAATCAGCAAGCTGAATTGTCTTATACATGCCCACAAATCAGCCCTCCATTGGCAGAATGCACCTAGTACAAAGAAATTATATTTTTTCTACAAGAGTTAAGACCTCCTAATGGAATGGGAAAAAACAAGGCAGGAGATTTAAAGCTCAAAGCAATCAGATATTGCCTTATTGACCAGGTCTTGTATTGGAAAGACCCTCTAGGAGTGCTTATGGGATGTTTAGATTGTCCAATTTTTCCAACTCTTGCATGTCTAAACCTACTATTGCAACATTACTTCAACAAATGTTTCCATTCTCCTGTACATTGAGCTCTCCTCATGATTGTTCCCACTTAGGTGTCCCTAAGCCAACCGCATAAGAATGTACGTCCTCGTGCTCAAAATGGTCTTACGTGTTGTAATTAAATCTATCTGTACCAATCCTTTGGACCAAGGAAAAGTCCCCGACTTACCTCCAAATATTAAGTCACCTTCCACAACTCAACTTCCAAAATGAGGGTGGTAGATGGTGAACAAAGCCACTAGCCTGAAGTGTTGTAACTATTTTTCCAAAGAGTTATAAGTCAAATGAGTCAACCAAAAGACTTGCATACCTCTTCCCAAAGAGAGGCATGTTCGCACCAAGACCTTAGCCACCAATGATCCTTTTGATCTCTTGGTCATTTAAAAGTTATTCGCAAGCTACCCAAGAAGTGTTTTGCCTCATACTAAGTCCCCATATACAAAGATTGGAGAGAAACCTCCAAGTCAACTTGGTCTGTGTTCTTGGATGCACCATATCGATCGATTGTCCAACATTTCTTGGTCGACTCCTTTACTATTTCCTTCAATCACAAAAAACAAAACTATCGTGCTCCACCAAGCAAGTGTTCACTACATTGGCACTATCATTGTGGATGCCTAAGGAAAATATTTCACCTCTTCCACAAGGCTATCAAGTTGCCTCCTACAACCTAACTAACATTTTAAAGCACCCATGCATTAGTGCCTCATCTTGAACAACAAACTGTCCAACCATACATCATTGTGGAGGAAAGGATGGCCTACCACCATCACAAGTTTTGAACCAAACGACTCCTCCATGATCTTCCTCTTTCACAAAGCTCAACACCTTCAAGTTCCCTTAGGCTCCACCACTTTCTCCAAGGTAGTGAGTCACCAAAGGCTTAAATCAATGAAACAAAGGTGGTAGGTATATTCCAAGGCCACCTCCCATAACTACAATGAAACTATGCCCAGTTTCCACCAAGGAACTCGTCCAAGTAACCTATTTTTCCAAAATTCATTCCGAGAACTTGCCCATACATGTTGTCAAGATGCCCAGAAATATCCAATGTCCCCTCGGAAGTCAACAACATTTGGGTTGTTCCCAAGTCTGTTGTCTTAAGGATCAAAGTGGGTTGCACTTGGACTTCCTCTAAGTCACCTAGCTTCATCTTCAAAGAACAAACAATTGCAACATTCTCAAAATGCAAGAAATAAGGAAAATGCATATCTTTGAACGAAGGAAAACTCAGCGGCATCAATGGTTCTTCTTTCACACCATCTAGGTCGCAGTAAGGCATGGTGAAAGAAATTGTCCTCGATCTCAAGGACTCGTTTATACCTTGTTTCCTCAAGCATGTAAATCACATGAACCAACAAGTCAAATTGTTATCTGTGGACCTATCTTGGCTACCTTCTACACCAAGGCATTTCAATCTTCAAGCTTCGAGCCAATCTATAGACACTTGCTAAAATTATCCCAAATACTTCCACTTTGCAAGTTTGTCCAAGTGATGGGAGTGCTTTAACAAATATAAAGTCTTACTTGTCATGTAAGTAACAATGGTGAAGAGCACCAAAACTACTTCGATAACACTTTTCACAAACCTGTAGTTTTCCTATATTTTTTTCTATGACTTGGTGTGCCCAAGTAATTCTAACACCTGCAGTCATGTGCCACTACCTTGCCTTGGACGTAGTGGCTTGTCCAACCTTCGCCTACTAGAACTAGACTATCCCTCGTCACCCAAGGTACACCCACAAATTTACCTTGGGCTACAACAAGTTAGATCCCCAACCCACACTTAATTCATCTAACAATCACATAGGCATGCGTCCAACCACAACCTTAAAATAGTTTCATAATATAGAACTTAGGCAATATTTCACTTAGCCAATTTAACTGTATGCAAAGAACACAACATTTCACATTTAAAACATCTACAATACACAACACATGTGGATGGTTGACACCCAAGCCATGTGCCTAACACCTTGTTATTATGTATAAGAATGTTGCATGATACAATGGGGGTTTGCATAGAACTGCATGCAACCCAATTACAAAATTAAAAAGAAACCAAGGAAAAACATCCTCATGCCAAACTACCCAACAACCTTGTACAGACCAACCCAGGAAGCTTTTGCAAGCATGTCTCCTACAAGTCTTATTCCACTCTCCATTTCAACAAGGCAACACAAGTCGTTCCATTGTGCCCAACCCTAAACTTGGCACAATCGTAGAACTCCTTGTACTACTTGTTATGTGAGCACTTGTCTATGCTTCCTTGTATGCCTTAACACTTTGAGGCATCCCCTTATTTGTATGATTGTTTATGTGCACTACAAAACTTCATCCGCCTAAGGTGGACCCAAGTGTCATTGAGCCAACTTGCTCATCTTCGATGACTCGTCTACCCATTCCATCCTCGTCATTCCAAACCATGCCAGGTCTACTAAAGTCATTTTGAGCCCACCCAATTTGTCCTATCCACCTAGGCCATTCCATGCCCAGATTGTCATGTCAAGAAAGTTGTCTTGATTATGTCAAGGACACCCCACCATTCTATCCATCTACACCCAAATGTTCCCAACTTATCTTAAGTGGACCAACTCATATGATACGTCTCAAGTCTATTGAAGGAAACTTTGTTTGAGTCAATGCGGCTGTGCTCAAGTGCACCAAAGGTGCCCAATGGATGTGTTCCCAAGGGAGTATGCTCAATGATTGTAACACATGGTTGCAATCTCTGATAACTTGTGCCCAAAGGCACCTTGATTGTCTATCACAACCCCCAAGTGTGTATCACCTAAATCCATTGATCCATATAATTTTAGGAACACATTCTCATCAAGCCTCTAGCCAAGTCTGTTGGCATGTTTTTCAGACAAAGGCAGAGTATGCATGTTTGTCATTGATGGAAAAGTTCACGATCTGCAGCACAATGACAATGATGGAATGGCAAGATCACCAGTGTAAGCTCAAAAGGAGGAGCAACAATGATCGTTGGATACCATTTAGAATTCCTAATGACTGTCAGATCTGAATTAAGACTGGAGGAGCGCATAGAAGAGGAGAACAGATCTTAGGTGTCAGATCTGAGTGTGAAGACCGACCATCGTCGGATCCAGAAGAAGGAGCATGATCTTTAAGTACAAGATGAAGCGAGCTTAGAAAGTCTCGAAAGCAGGAGGACTGTTGATCTAAGAAGGACACGTGGAAAAGAGTCAGAGCACGGAAAAGGTTTCGTTTCAGAGTTTCCCAGATCGGGAAATCCAAAGGAAAGAGGTTTTCTAACCCCTCAAAATCGGGATATGAGAAATTGTGATAACAATCCTGACCGTTGGAGTCATAGGACACGTGGCAAGCGATTGGAATTTCGTTGACTTGCACATTGGAGGAGTCAACGGAGCATGGTGTGGGAACTCGCGATATGCGATATCTTGAAATGATCTGAGCCGTCAGATTAAGGGTTGATTTGGACCCTTGGATCGAGGTATGTTGTGGAACGTTGGATGCAGAGGACACATGGCGAGCGATTGTCATCTCGCTGACTAGAAAGTCAAAGGAAGGAAATCCTACAACCTTCCAACTTGCGATATGCGAAATCACGATAAGGACTGGCCCATGGTCATAGACAAGCTCACATCGTCAAAGGCTGGAGGAAGGATCTAGCGGAGCTAAGCCCCTTTTCGGAGATCGCAACATGAAGAGTCAAGACTCTTCATCTCTGGTTTACCGAAATGCAAAATGCGAAAATACCTTTTTGTATAGGCTGTGGTCACCGCCAGTGGTCATGTGAGAGGGAGGAGCTAGCGGAGCTAAGCTCCATTTCGGGGATCGCAACTTGGAGCGTCGAGACCCTTCGACACAGGATTTCCGAAATGTGAAATGAGAAACACATTTTGATTAGGCCCGTGGTCACAGCCAGTGGGCATATGGGATAAACGCAAGACCCTGCAGATTTAATCCAACGGTGCTGGTTATTTGAGCATCTGATCGAAGGGATACTGTTGATCTTCATGATTATCTGTTTAGTTACATTTCAGTTAGCTTAATCGAATCATGGTTCTTGATTGGTTGGCGATTGAGATGTTTTCTTCTTTTCCCAAGGAGATTCAAAGTGTAACCGATGAGACTGGTGTGTATAAAAGGAGAGATGCAGCGACTATGTGAGGTTGGTTGTTCTAACCGGAAAAATGAGATGAACTATAAGAAGGGTAAAATTACAGTATGCAGAGCATGAGATAAAACTCAGAGATGAGTCATAGTCATTGAGCAGAATAGCATGAAGCATAGCAGAATTGTAGAACAATTTTTGAACAAGAGAAGAACTGCAAAACAATGAAGAAGGGGTAAGAATTGAGATACCTGTATTGTTTGTTTGTCAATCATTTATTTATAATCAGGGAGCAAGGGTGGTGTTAGGGAGGACTATGGTCCTCTGATATTCAAGTTGATGCTTGAATATTGGAAGTTGTATCTTCTATCTATTTG
>SNQJ01S0193739.1:5814-17883 GCA_010110895.2 Picea sitchensis
GAGTTTTAGTTTTTCATGATCAATACCCTACAAAGAAAAATAATGTTCCATATGACCCACATAGATTATTAGATAGAGCCACAAAAATTATTTAGATATGCCATAGGAAATTTGTGCATCAAAGTGATTCATGTTAATTACTCTAGTGATGAATAAAAATAAAGAGAAATAAAATTGAAGGTCTATAATGAAAAATAAGTGCCCCTGGGGTGTAGGGAAGTCAATGATGGAGTGTATTGTTAAGGAACTCCATTATGTTAAGTCACTGGTTCAAAACCCTTACTCAACATGTGTGTCACGTAAGGGGCATTGTGGGCATACCTGGAGGTTATAGTGGTGGCGGTCATAATCGACCTTGTGTCATGTGAGTATGAGCTTGGCTAGTTGTCAATTCTACTAGTCACACAAAAAAAATGATAATGAGGCACAAGAAAATGCACAAAAGAAAGAGAAAGAAGAAAAAGACAAAAAAGAGGAAGAATAAAAAAGACAAGAAATAAATAATAAAGAGAGATAAGATAAGGAATAAAAAGAAAGAAATGAGAAATAGTAATGATCCAGGAGGAGTGCTTAAAGAGGTCCAGAAAGATCTAGAAATGCTCAAATTTTGATAATCTCAAATTATCTCTAAAACAACTTCATTGTGTATGTATCGACGATATATTTCTAATGGTGCAAAAATTGCCTCAAATAGAGTTCGTATGCAAAAGTTATGGCCAGTCAAATTTTTGGTCAAACATGGTCAAAAGTCAAAGAGGAAGGTGACATGTGGCACCACTAGAAGGGTGACAAGTGACACATTCGTACATGACCGTATGATCTTGACATTTCAACACCAGAGAGATCCATGTGGCACATTGTATAACTGACTAGACAAGGTGACAAGACGACTATACAACACAAGTGGACAAATCAGGTTTTGACATGTGGAATACAGACACATGTGGGAAAATGAGAGGCTTCCACATGAAAACCTCTTATTGGCCTTTTCCGATTAAGGTTTATTAAAATTTTATGGGTCGACTGGAGTTGAACCCTGACCTCGTGCCTACAAGTCTAACAACTTACCAACATGCCAAAGGTTGTGACTTAATAGTCATATGACATAATTTATTTGAGTTTGTTTTAAGTTTGAATCGATGGGAAAAGGGGTCGAGGGATAAGCCTCCAAACCATGGTATATATGTTATAATGTAACCATAAACTAATATCATGGGGAGATCATAAATATATTCCACAGGAATACAAACCAACGCCAACAAATATAGTATGTGGTTATAACAAAGCGCCAATAGAAGAGAGGTCTGCGGGCTTGACCCTTTGACCTCCCCTCCACTATACCAATGCCTTAACCACTATGCCAAAGGTTCCTATTGATTTGGGATGCCAACGAACCACATTAAAAGTTTTCCCAAGGTCTAGATCACAGTTAGGGCCCACACCCTATTTAAGCCGGTGCTCAGATCAAGGCAAGGGACACAATATGATACAATATAGAGTACATATTTTTAGAAATGCGTGCCCAAGTTATGCATCTGTGCATTGAATTTTGTGCCACAAGGGTATATAGACTTTGAGTTTGCACCATAATGCATTCCAAAGGGTTCCTTAAGAAAAATATAGGGTGTTTATACTCAATTTTCTCAGAATTTCGAGAGGACTTCGATGGTGCACCTTGTTTCTGAGTTTGAGAAACATGTAAAAAGGCCATTTTAAAGACACAAGCATTTGAGCATTAATAAAGTGGTCTCGATTGGAAGCGAACCCAAAGACTTAGCCCAAATTAGGTGAACTTCATTAACAAACTTGTGTATGTGATATATTGTTGTTGTTCTATTTTGCTCAGTTATCTTGCAAGTTATTTATCATTGAAGTGATTTTGGATAGATAAGTAAATTCACATGTGTTATGCAAATCATCCAATGATCATTATTATTTTGAATCAAGTTAACTTCTTATGTGTAATTAAGAAATTAATTAATGTCTAAGGATTTTTTGGATCAAGTTGGTATCAAAGTAGGTGTTGACAAGTGTTTGCAAGTGAATGCTTAGAAGGTCCAGTTTCAATCTTGGTAAAGGAAAGATTGCAAGTTATAAGCTAGATATTCAAATGTTATTTCGTAAGCAAAATATGTCTTCCGAAGGAAAGAAGTAGAATATCCTCCCATGAGACTCGAGGAAGTTATGGATACACGTCGTTCCATGAAGGAAATAATATATTAATTGTATCGAAGAGTTCAAAATACTGCTGACAAAGAATATTCGGTAAAAGGTGAAGGAGGAGGTGAAGGTAGTGGACCCGCAGAAACCTATTCACCATCGTCCTCACCATAATATACCAATGGAGAAAGTGAACATTCTTCTCATAAGAATAATCCCTATAAGAAGTATCATTTCTCTCATACTCATGATTTTCCTTTATTGAAATTAGATGTAAAGTTTGACTTGCTAATTTATGATGGAGAATTGAATGTAGAGAAGTTGGACAACTGGATCAAACAGATTGAAGCATATTGCAGGCTATAAAAGATCATGGAAGAAACTATAAATATACAACTAGCTACTCTTCGTCTCGGAGGCATAGCCTTGATAAGGTGGGAGAGTAAGACACAAGTTGATCTTGTTCAACAGGCTAAAGTAATTTATTCTTGGGATGAATTTATTGCTGCAATAAGAAAACAATTTTATCCATTGTCTTATGTGCAAACTGCAATAATAGAATGACAATATCTAAGGCAAGGAAAAGGGAAACATTTTCAGGTATATACATAGGAATTTAAGAAGAAAGAATTATCTTTAGGAATTCCATTATATATTTGTGAAACTCTTTTGAAGTATATTGGTGGTATGCATTCATATCTTCGACACACTATATTGATGTTTAACCCTACTAATATTAATGAAGTGTCAGTACAAGCTACTCATATGGAAGTTAGTAAGGGAAAGCATGTGATTGAGGATAAAAAACCACACAAGTTTGAGAAGAATTCGCAAGGGAAATGGAAGAGTAAGAAGTCAGGTACAATCAAGCGAGCTAAAGAGAAACTTACATGTTCTCATTGTAAGAGAGGGACATTAGGAAGCACAATGTTGGAAGTTCCATCCAAAATTACGACCGAAGAAGTTCCAGGATAAGGGGAAACAAAATAATGTTGCATCATCTCGATAGGATCTGGGATCAAATTCAGGATATGAAAATAAGATTATAGCAATGAGAAGAAAATATATATGTACTACTAATCTTTTAGTTAAATCCGCTAAGTTGGAAAGTGTTATTGATCAAAAGAAATGAAGTGAGTTTTTTCATGTCATAGTTATAGTGAAGAATACAAAGATATATACTTTGTTTGACAGTGTATCTCAAATTAACTTAATATCTGAAGCAATTGTTAAGAAGTTGGGTTTGAAGAGGACACCTCATGTGAAACTATATCCATTAGGCTGGGTGTGTGACAATGCTAAGTTGCATGTGACGAAACAATGTAAAATCTAATTTGAAATTACAACTAAGTTATTTTATGAGGTTGAGTTAGATGTCATGCCACTTGAAATTTGTGGCATTGTCTTGGGTAGTGCATATTTATTTGATAGGAAAGATGTATTTTATCGAGAAGAGAACAAATGTTACCTTTTCAAGGATGGGATTGAGTATATTGTCAGAGCTCATCGTATCAAAACTAATTTTTCTTTAGTGAGCACAAGACAAATGAAGAGACTCATAAATTCAAGTAAATCCTTTGTTCTCATGGTGGTGAAACAAAAGGAAAAAGATATATCAGATGATTTATCAGGTTTTGATCCAAATCATAAACAAGAATTGGAAAAAATCATTTCTAACTATGATGAGTTATTTCAGGAACCTATAGGGTTTCCTCCTAGGAGGGAGGTTGAACATGAAATCTATTAGCAACAACATGCTCCAGTTTCTAACATTGGTATGTATAGGTCATCAGTGATAGATAATGAAGAGATAATAAGTAGGTTCAAGAGTTTATCGATAAAGGAATCATAAGATCGAGTTCCTCTTCATGTGGATATCCTATTGTATTAGTTACAAATAAATATGATACATGGAGGCTGTGTATTGATTTTCGAGAACTGAACAAGATCACAGTAAAGAACCAATATCCTCTCCCTAGAATTGATGATTTATTGGATCAATTAAGATTTATTTTTATTTTACTAGGTTAGATTTGAGAAGTGGTTACCATCATATCAGAATTGCAGAAAGTGACATATGGAAAATTGCTTTCAAGACAAAGTAAGGATTGTTTGAATGGTTGGTTATGACATTTGGCTTATGCAATGCACCTGCAACATTTATGAGGGTAATGAGCATGTGTTTAGGAATTTAATATATGATTTTGTCATCGTCTACTTAGATGATATATTGATCTTTAGTCGAACATGGGAAGATCATACAATGCATGTTAGAACATTTTTTGAACCTTTGAAAAAGGAGAAGTTGTATATAAATATGTCTAAATGCGAGTTTGGAAAAACTTCTCTGGTGTATTTGAGTTACATAGTATGGAATTGTAAACTAAATATAGACCCCTCAAAGGTGTAATTTATTGTGAATTGTCCCANACCTTTGAAAAAGGAGAAGTTGTATATAAATATGTCTAAATGCGAGTTTGGAAAAACTTCTCTGGTGTATTTGAGTTACATAGTATGGAATTGTAAACTAAATATAGACCCCTCAAAGGTGTAATTTATTGTGAATTGTCCCACGACAAATAATGCCATAGAAGTCAGGAGCTTCCTAGGAGTAGTACAATACTGGAGGAAATCCATTGCTAACTTATCTTTCATAGAAACTCCTTTGCATGCATTTACAAGTATGAAACATGTATTTCAATAGGGAGGAAAGAAACAAAAAGCCTTCGAGACATTGAAGGAAAATATAATCACCACACCAGTTTTGGCTCTTCCATATTTGCAACAACCATTTGAGATTCAAACCAATGTAAGTGAATATGACATGGGAGTAGTCTTGATGCAACGAGGTAAACCCATATGTTATAATTTTGAGACTTGTACTCAATCAATAATTAACTATCCAACATATGACAAGGAATTTTATGCATTGGTACAAAGTGTTAAAAAATGGTAGAATTACTTGATGGGAAAGGAGACAATAGTTCATACAGATCATCAACAACCATTACAGTATTTTCAATCACATACCAAGCTACAACAACCACAACATTTTAGGTGGATGGGTTTCTTACAACAATTTCATTTGGTTATTAAGTATAAGAAAGGTATTCATAACAAGGTTGAAGATATGTTATCAAGATTAGTGATCAATGCATCTACAATATTAAAGCATAATTATTTAGCTCATGAAAGTTATGTTTAATAATATTCTAGGGATGATGATTTTAAAGATGTATTCATGGATTTAACTCATGTAAATCAATAATTAGATTATCATATGATTGAAAACTTATTATATCATTTTGGAAAGTTTTGATTACCTGGGGATGAAAGAGAAAATGTAATCATAGAAGCTCATACATCTCTCATTTATGGTAATTTTGGGGTAGGTAAGATAGTAGCACAGTTGCAAAGATATTGTTATTGGCCTCAAATTAATGAGACAATTTCCAAGTATGTAAAAGGGTGTGTTATTTGTGCCACAAGAAAGCTTCGCAACAAAAAAATGGGATTATTGTTAGTTACTTGGGATGACCCAAGTTCTGATCTCAAATAGGTTTCCAACAAAACCCTCAAAAATATTGGCCCTCTTGGTAAACTAGAAGGTAACATTGCATGCAGAGTGCACAATGTAGTCTCACCTAAGATAGCTTTATGGGGGACTACAATACTTAGGTGTTTGCAGTCTAAGAATGAGTGGGGACTGTGTTTTGATTCTCTCCCTTATACATAATCATTTATAATTCATCTATTTCTAGGATCCATTCATCATTGACTTATGCATGCATGTTGTTATATTTAGATTTAACCATTCATTATTTAACTGATTGCTAACGGAATAGTAAAAGAAATCATTCAAAACACATAGAACACAATATTTTATCATGGTTCACCCCCTCTCAGGGATACGCCCACAAATATTTGTCTCTTCTTCTCTTTTATTCATTCTGCTGCAAAATTTGTGTTGCACGCATTACATCTTTAGGATTACAATCAAAATGAGGGTAAGTACCCTCCAGGAGGCTAACTAGATCACACCAGGCTCCTTAGCCTATGACCTAACCCTAAAAAACTAGCTTATTCCACTCTACGACAATAACCATAATAAAAATCACTACAATAAATAGCTTATGAACCCCCAACCTAGACCTCCTAGGTATTTATTTATACTACTCTACTGGCTTATAGTCATTACAAGATTATAAAAAAACTTAACCCTAGCATAGTTAGGCCTCCCTACATGTGTACCACATTTCTTTTCCTTCTTTTTCTGCATGTTTCTTTCCTGCCTCCTAAGGCACACGTTCCAAAAATAAATCTTCTCTTCCAAAATTAGGCATGTGCCCAAAATAAATATTTCTCCCAAAATAGGCCTGCACCAACAGACCCCGAACATTGACATGTGGCTCATCTCGAGCCACTAAGGCGTTGTTTTCTCCCTGCATGACCTTCTCCAAGTAATAAAACTTTCCTTCTAGTTCCTCCCATTTGGATTTTTCTTGCACAACTTTCTTCATGAGCTCCTCTAGCATATATATTGTAATGTGTTCCTTCAGAGACTCTACGCTATTTGCATGAACCTGATCCATCCTTGTCTTCTCGTCCTCCAGTTAAGAAATTATGCGTGTTGCTTGCTCCTGGAGAGGTTCCAATTGGGATTTCCTTGCCTTCTTGTTGATCTATCTAGTATTCAATTCTATTTACAGGGTCTTCATCTCCTATGTGCCTTTCAATCATTCTGTGATACTCATGTCCTTCTGTCGTTGCTTTAATTCCTACATTGCAATACTAATTTTATCCTCTTGTTGGTCCCACTGTTGGACCCTCTCATCTTCCTCCAAAATTATCCAAATCTGCACAATCCTGTCCAAACGTTCTGTGACCCCTTTGGATTCTCTTTCGATCATCTCTATTTGCAGGGATACCTATTGTTCCCTTTCAGTTGTGACATTGGGAGGAGTTTCCAGTGTTAATTTTTCATTGATTTCAATGATATCCTTCATGTACCCTTTGAAATTTGCGTGATAATTTGAATTTGTTCTTCAACATTGCTCACGACTACCTGTGCGTTGTCTGAAATCTTTGTGAAAACTTCCTTTAGCTTCTGCTCAAGGTTATATTATTCTTGCTTCTCCTCATGTGTATCCAACTTGAATTGCTCTACCATAATTTGTAGTGTGTCCTTTCCATCTCTGGTGACTTACAATTCGGTCACATCTTCCCTGACTTGTGATTTCACATCTTGTGTGACACTAACTTGCAACTTGTACAATGCCCTAGTTGGTATTTTAGCCAAGACCAACTCTACCTGCACCAAGTATTTAAGTGGTGTATATGCCATGGCCTCCACGAGTTACAACATATTTGTCGTAATGTAGAAGATAGGACTAGCTTGCGCTATAAGTTGGATTGTTTCTTCCTCATTCTGTGTGACTCTATCCTCTACCTATGCCGCTTGCAGGATTGGTTCTACTCCCCTATCTTGTGCTTCTTCTTCTTGTATATTTTCTAGGAGTTGTTTAATGCCGACCAACTCCTTCGTGATCCTTTCTCATTGATTCTCGACCTCCTCATATTCCTCCACCACACGATCCTGAACCTTCTATACTACTAAGTCAACATCATCCTCAATGATTGTGTATTCTAGAATGTCCTTATGGGCCTTGGCCTTCTTGTTCACCTCCCTATATGTATGATTGGTCATATGGGTGGCCCTGCATCTTGTGAAGTTGTTTTCATCAAGGTTCCTTGTACTGTTGTGTTCCCCCCTCCTTGTTCCTCCTATGGGGGGACAATATCTTTGTTTCTTGTCTGCACATCCTTCTTTGGGGAGTTTTCCTTATTCTGATTCGTCTATTGTGTTGATTTATTGGTCGTGGTACTTACTCCTGCATATGTATTATATGAACTTGCTTCAACTTATTTCCCCTTGGGAATTTATTTGGTGATGATTGGAATCTTCTAGTCATCCTGCTAGTCCTTTATTTCCCATTCTACTTCCTCTGCGTTGACGCATAATCAAAGTTGTATCCATTGTTTGTCTGGATCCCCGCGTGCCTAGATCCACATATTTTTTCACGCAACCTTGAATTTGTCTATCCCCTAGTACTACGCGACCACCTCAGGAGTTATTTTCTAGGTATTGGCTATCTTCTCTTGAATATTGCTAAGATACCTAGAAAACGTGTTGGCATTTCCACTTCTCCGCTTTGAATTAGATGTGATCCCCAATGATGTGTAACATGTTGCACAACATCATCCTACTCTATCATAGAAGTATGAATAGGTAGGCTCTTTCCAGCTGATCAACACTATCAACATGATGAGCCACTAATAGTGGAACTCAGTCCCCAAGTCCTGCACATCCTTGCAGTCATCTATGAACATATTTAATAAGTATGGGGCCCAAATGAGCATGGTGTCATTTGTGAACTTTGTTGCAGCTGCAAAAATTCCTGCAGGGACCTCCTCCTTGCAACATTTTCAAAGGAGTTTGCACACCATCAAATTTGTTTCCATCCTGGTGGTCGTGTCACCGATCCGCTTTATTATAATTCCATGCAATCCCTTTCGGTTCCATAGGTTTTCTTCACTTCTTCCACGAGTGACTTTTCCTTTGTTTTTTTGTCTATATACTGTGTGATCTTATCACCATTTGATGGAATTCCTATGATGAACGGAATTAATTCAACATTGATGGACATTGGTTTGCCCATCCACAAAAATCTTCCATGGAGGACCGCCAGTAACTACTTGACGTAGTTTTTCACATCTTTCCCCCTACCAAATTGATGAATCTCTAGCAAATGAAGTATCCATGTATTTATCAGGCCTGCTACCCACTTCTTAGGAAACAACATTGGATCTCCTAACAATCATGTTCCCATACTTTCCATGTACACGTGTTGTGAAAACTTCAGGAACTTGATGGTGTCAGAAACATCGTGCTATTCATAACTTAACCTTTTGATGCAGCCCAAAAAACTTCGTGCAACATGCACCCCATATAGAATGCGCAGAAAAACTATAGAGGCCTTGGGATGCTTGCACGAGGACCTCGCAATGGGTTGTTTCCCCTTTCTCTGTGTTAGTGCGCTAGATGGCCCATCCTCTGGTTCTATTTCTTCCCCACCTGACTCTGGTTTCCCCGTGATGTCTTCAAGTTGCACTTCCATGTGCTGCGTGGACCCTACCACAAGTTGTGACCTTGGCCGGTCAGATTTTGTCCTTTCACTGTCAATGCCATTTTTCTAGTGGGCATCTTCAGCCCTGGAAAGTTACTTTGGGTTTCTTGTTGGCAATGGGTTTTTGCCCCCTTCACTAACCTATGAGTCGATGTCCATCATGACCATCGTCGGGGCCTTTCCCTCTTCCTCAACCAGTGTGGTTCTCACTGGTTCGACTTGTGGTGAAGGAATTGCATCGACATCGACGATTACCTTTGGATGTGTAAAAATGTGTTCTTCCTGTGCGGGTTCCTACAATGACCTATGGATTCTACATTTTTTTCATGTTGTTTGGCCAGGTGTGCCAACCTTTGGAGGTGCCATCCTGTGTAATTTTTTTTCCCACGGTTGAAATTTGGCTGCTAAGATATTACAACTCACTTGTTCACCACCTGCCTTCGTGCTCCTTAGCTCTGCAAATATGTAAATTTATAATGAGTATTGTTTGGCCCGTGTTTTAGTTATATATAGGGTGTCATAAATTCCTTAAATATTCTTGAAGATGCTTCTCTGATGGCCATAAATGTTTTAAAGTTTCTTAATAATGGTTCATTAAGTTTCATAAATGATTGGTTCGCTCCTTTTTACCCTGTGACCGGTTCTTTCTTTTTCAACCGTTGGCCCATTTTTCTAGTGCGCTGTAACTTTTCAGTGTGTCGAACGTTTCTCCTGTGACTTTTCTCTGGCACACTTTGTTTTCTTACTGTCAGTCCTATGTTGTGCACGGTAAAATTTTACTTCTTTTCTCGCTCATTTCGTTGTCTGTTGCGCATGACATTTCCAAATGTTTTGTATTTTCCTTCTTTTTCTACTTTTATTTCCTTTTATTAGTTTTGTTTTATAATATCTAATATAGTACACTATATACATGGTTTTCTTACTGTGATGTAACTTTTAAGAGTTAGTAGGTCAAATGTCCCTGTACAGTTTCAGTTGACTATCATTGACCATTCCTTTCATTTATGTTCCTCCCAAGTAATTTAGCTGCACAGATCCTCCATATGTGAAATTTTTACTTCATATGGCCCTAGAAAATGCATTTTGAACTTACCAGGGTGTTGCAAAAATTTTCTCTCATAGAGGAGAACTAGGTCTCCCTCCTTAAATATATTCTTCTTTATGTGTCTGTCATGCCATGCTTTGTCTCTTTCTTTCTATACCTCTTGGTGAAATCCTACCAGAATCATGTCTTCTTCCATTTCCATCATTTGACCTAACCTCTCTTGTAATCCACCTCTTTCTATCATATTGGTAATTGTTGCTACGTGTAGACTGGGTACCATAAATTCTAATGGCACCATTGCTTCCTATCCATACACCAATCTGAATGGTGTTTGTACTACCAACTTATTGCATGGAGTCCTATATTCCCATAGTACTATTGGTATTTTCAAATCCCAATCATCCCTGTTAACATTGCAGATCTTAGTCAAATCATTTTCAAAATCTTGTTGAATGCTTCTACTGTCCCATTTTCCCCTGGATGATATGGTGTACTCTTCTGGTGATAGACTTCATGTTGGGTATGTGTTATATTCTTTGCACGACTAGATCTAGTGTTTTCTATGTTGCACCGAGTGCACAAAGGGGTTTGAGGTGGGGCCTCTAGGCCCCCCCTCGGGGGTAGTGCCCCTGAGAATTTTTTCCCTTGGGAAATGTGTTGTATTTTTGTCTCACATTTCGTGTCACCTCAATTTTCGTTTCCATTTTTGGGCAGTTTTTCGGCACATGGCTTTTTCCGATGATTTTCTATTTTTGGTTAAGGAATTAGGGTTGTTGAATAATCGACTCCTATATGTATATTGTATTGTAAACAATGTATCACTATGAATGAATATAGAATATGTTGGTTTTCCTGGTTTGGGTTTCCATGGGAAAAATATTTGTGTAATGTGTATATTTTCCATTGTATATTTTTCGTTCTTTTATTGAAAATATATTTGCAGTAAAATATTGTAAAAGGTTAAAATATTGTTAAGGTCCTAACCCGCACATAGGTAGATCAATGTATTCGGATGTAATAAAAGTCAATATTAATAAGGCTTTTCAATAAAATAGAATAAGGCAGATGTAAGAAGACCTAATAGAAGCTTCCGCTTCTAGAAGGATCTTCCTCTAGATGCTTCTCTTAATAGAAATATTTAGTATAAATAAGGGTCGAGGGTATGAAAACCCTAGCTTGGAGATTATTGTAACAGAGCGTTGCTCGATTAGAGGTTGCCCCCTCGAAGAGGCCTGTGAACATTGCTTTCCGAATCAAAGTGCTATTTCTATTGCTATTGTTATATCATTTCTGTGTATTGTAAAGATTATGTTGGATATTTTACTGTTATTCTACCATTTCTAGCATTTTATTTCTATTCTACATATTTTATATATCTAGTATCTTGCAAGTGGTATCAGAGCACTTTCCTTGGTAGAAATTGTGGGTATTTTTTTTTCAGGGTAGAGACGTATTCCGACGTCTTTAAGCCATAGAGATCTGTCGTTACGTGCATAAACCTGCGGTTGAGGGATTCATACACGCAGGAAATACAAGTGGTTCTTAAGTGCACATCTGTTGGCCACCCTTGTAACCCCTGTTGGTACCCCTTTGAGTGGTAGCACATCAGACAGCACCTGTGTACGGATCGGCCTAGATTTCCTGAAGCCCTCTTTAGATAAACCTATTAGCCGCTGG
>SNQJ01S0193740.1:0-17719 GCA_010110895.2 Picea sitchensis
TGATCTTTTGTGGATCCTGACCAATTCTTATTATTTTTTGACATACTTTTGTGTGGACAAAGAGATTTAATTTTCACTAAAAGAGAATCCATTGAATGTTTAGAGAAAGTTATTTTTAATTAATGTAAAACTGAGCAAATTAACGCTAACTTCACACTAGAAGGGTTTGTTATAAAACTTTATTACTGGAACTAAACTCTACATACAAAGAATGATACAGACATCGAGGCTTCAAGATGGAATATTCTAATCATTCATAAATTGATCTGGATTTTATGAGAAGAAAAAAATGAATACAGATTATTAAGAGGTGCTTAACACAAAATAACAGAGATACAGTAAAACTGGTTTTCTGTTCAATAACAAAATAAGATGAAACTGTAAAACACAGCGGAAACAAGCTTGCTGGAATGGTGGTGGCTTATCTCTGAGAAGAGATGTGATGGCAACACGCATTCACAAGAATAAGGTTACAATGAGGCTCTGAAGGCCTTTTTAAAATAAAATGGAATTCCAAAAACCCTAGACATCCAAAAACCTAACCCTAGGAGATGAAGCGCCAAAAGTCATGTGGGCCCCGTTTGGGTAAGTGAGTACATCAACTTCCCAAGGTCGTAACTTTTGCATACGATCTATGTTTTAGGCGTGTGATAGCTCGTTGGAAAGGTATCGTTGAGAAGATTCATTTTGGGGACTCAATCATGAATTTTTATATCATTGAGAACATCAATCTCAAAAAACCTTCATTTAGGCCCTCAAAATGGCCCGTGAAGTTAAAACCTGCTAAAAATAGTAAATTGCTAAAATTGCCAGAAAGTTGTTTGGAGCCATTTGGAAAAGGTTAGTGGCCACCGATATCCACCTGGATCATAAACACCATTATAAATAAAAAATCAAATCACCTTGTTCAATTATGAAGTGAGATTAACTTTATTAAGTTGTGACATCCTCCTCGTTACGACAACAACTCTTTATCAAGTGCATTTTTTTATTTTTTTTTGTTTAAGGTGTGTGCCCGTGTGTAAAAAGGAACAGACACACTTGACTCTACTTTTCCACCCGACTACTAACAAGACGAAACCACGATGATCACAACAAGAAGACATAAGGCGCACAACAAGTAACTGCAAGCATTAAACGACCATGGACATAAGGCGCACGACAAGTAACTGCAAGCATTAAACAACATACTTTGTTATGTACAATACGAACACAGATGGAAGAATCCATAGTAGTAGATTTTACTATTTCTGCACAGGAAAACAGGGCGTTTAATCTTAGTTCTCTGCTCCGGAGAGAGAGAATGTCAGATAGGCTCATGGTCGATTGCTCAGGCATAAACTAGTAATCTCTGTCAGGAGGTTGCAGTGGTGGGAACTCTTCCTTTAAAGAGCCTGAGACTACTTATACGACCTTAGAGGTGTGTCGCAAGAGTGGAAACCCTGCCTTTAAAGGGCCCGAGACTCTTGATACGGCACTGGTTTCTTTACACAAAAATAATCACACACACAGACTTATATACAAAGCGACTAGCTTTATCAAATTGAAGAGTATGATATCATACAACTGTGAGTTTGCACAATTCCAATTTTAGTACTAACCCTGAAATTAATTAACAATCTCAATAGATCCTATATGTTACATATACCATAAAATTACAATAACATTATCTTAACAACCTCACATCTTATGTTATAATAACCTTCCAACTAAAACATCAATCACCAATCACATTACTCCTTGTATGCAACCAATGCAATGAAATTACAATAACTTTACCATAAATTAAATCAACATTACATTTATATTACCATAACCTTGCCACTGAATTAATAATAAAAAGAAATCATTACCGTAGTATTTAACATGAAGCATTACATTACATGATTATTCCTTTGTGCGCAAGTCTCATTCATCAGGCAACATGTCATTCAATTCTTAAATAATCATGGGCACAAGAATAAGTAAGTTTAAGCCATCATTAGAAATAACTATATAAAAACTAAATATCTAGATACACCATCTACTACATAAATCCTCAATGCGTAAAAACTAAATCTATGTCAATCATTCACTACATACTAACCACTGATCATTCTACCATTCTCAAATTATTAAAACATTTTTCCAAACATAAATAATAACTTTTAATCCTTAGCCCATTATCATGTCTCATTTTCAATCATCCTCCTATTCTCAATTAAACAAAAAATCCTTCCAACATAGATACATCATCAATTATTCCATTTCCAAATTATTAGAAACATAACTAATAAATTCTTAAAAAGTTCTTTCAACCATAATAAATCATCAACTATTTTATTTTCAAAATTATTAAAAATAAATAACCTTTGGAATTCCTACCTCATCCCATTTATCCAAATCATCCTCTCTCAAATGATTAAAAATCCTTCATATATAAACAAGTTTTAAAATATAGAATTTTGGGGATCATATAAAGAATCTTAATATTCTAGAATTTAAAATTGCACGCAGAGTTGATTGCCCAAATTAATAAACACTACATTAACCATGCTAATTTAAACTATTTTAACAATGCTATATTGAATACATAGTCTACACATAATTATCATTTCTGAAATTAAAGTTTGCATGTAGAGTTGAATAACATATTAGACAACGCCTGGATTAAACAATGCTAAGTTAAACTTACGGAAATAAATCTACACTAACAGGATTAAATTTAAAACTGACAGAATCATTTCAAAGCTGCCAATAGTTAATTAGAGATGGGAACACAGTGAACTGAATAAAAATAAATCGAAAGGAATAGCATCCTAGACTCGCTCAGCCACGAAGTTTGTTGAGCGTAACTGGTCAGGCATAAAGGGAGGGGCGAAGCATGCGTCTAAGCGCTCCCATACCTGCAAATGATAAAATGATTCAGAGTTAAGAGTGGCGAATGACAACAAATTAGAGTCTAATATAAAACAATTAACAATATTTATGAAGCAAACAACAAATTAGAGTCTAATATAAAACAATTAACAATATTTATAAATAATCAAGCAAAGGAACCCCATATATATATATATATATATATATATATATATATATATCGTGGATACCTCAATATGAGCCGTCGTGAAAAAACAAAATCTTCCACTTCCATGCACCTATATTCCATGACATAATTCGCCACCTTCCGCCATTCCAAAACCAAATTTAAACTCTGCTAGCCACGTGAGTAATTCAGTTTTCATTGCTAAAATTAACTGACCGCCAAAGTGCGTTTCATCAATACATCATTCCATAGGATACAATCTGCTTCCATAAACGCCATCATTGGAATCAATGGTGATTAAATAAAACTCCATACAACGCCTATAATGCTTTTCAAGTGGTAATTTCACAGAGAGTACACAACAGGATGAAAGCAACAGAGAGAGAGAGAGAGCTCATACAAGCTAGGTGAGCCCCGAGTCTCTGCATTGGTTGAATGAAGGAAGTGCTACCGAGAGAGCCTATATTCCTAGTCCAATTCATGCCTATGAGGGAAATTTTAAAACAATAGGTCAAATAATGTCCTCGGTGTGCACTCAACCAACCAAACATTGAATTCAATATAAATCCACAAGCTCACACATCATACACAACGAAGCCTCAAGTTACAAGGGAGGAAATCTGATACACCCTCTAGGTACAATTTCCACTCTCATCAACCAAAGAGGGATGGTGTCGAGGAAAAGAAAACGCAGATGTCAGTGGTCAAGGAACCAAAAAGACACCCAAATTCAAAGGATCTGGTCAAGCAATGCAGAGGGCCAATAAAAATGCCTGCAATCTAATTTTAGAACTAAATTTTACAAATGAAAATGCCCATGCTGATATACAAATGCCCACTATAATAGAAAAAACGCCCACAAAGAATGTAAAAATGCGTGACAAAAATGCAAGGTACAGCGGGAGATCGCACAGATCAAAGGAAGGTTGGCAATGCCGATATCATAAAAATCTTTTGTCTAAAACCGACATGCAACAACATAGTAAGAAGAAATATTTTTATAACCGCAACACACCATAATCGCCAAGAGCAAGGCAAGAAAACCAATTAATCCAACAAGAACCCCAGGCAGAATGAAGTTAAGTATTTTTCATCTCACAATGCCAATACAAAATGTTCATAACAATAAAAGAGAGCTAAGGTCCTAATACCTTCTAACATGCAAATGAAAAACATAATGTTTCCTTAACTACCGCCTCAAATGATGAGCCAAGACTGCTCCGCCCCGGCCACGACCAGAGACTACACCGGCAATTCCCAAATTCAATCGCTAGGGGTACTCCCCACTTCCCCTTAGCCCCCGAAGCCTAAAGGGCCACACACACACGCTGGTCCGCCTATCCTCTCCCAAATTTCGTTCTCAAGGCCGAAGCTACCACCCTATCCAATAAAACTGCAAATCATTCACGTAATCAAATAAGTCACACCTGGTAGCGAACGCTACACCCATTAATGATCCCTTCCCCATCTTCCCTTTCCTTTATAGAGTTTTAGAACCTCCCACTTTCCTAAATCACATTTTAATTAAGTTTAATAAAAAATATTCTAAATATTCTCCTTCGCACAAGTGTCGCCCATCTTCCTCTCTTCTCCAATAATTATTTTCTTTAAATCATTATTTGACTCATTTTCTCACCCACCTAGAGTTACACCTAAAATCACTCCTAGGTGTCAATTCCCTTACAGGTTTTAAATAATTCCCCTAAATGAAGTTGCTAATTTTAGTCCATTTTAGAAGGTTCTTAATTGCGTGACTGCTACTATGTTGACCCTTGGCTAGCTACCATAAGTTCTCATCTTCCTTTATTATGTTTCCTCCATTTACTTAGTTTCCCACTTCTTATTATTCCCTTCTTTCCACTTTTATTAAAGCCCAAATGGTAGTTGTGCAATTTAATCTCCTTTCCCTTTTATTATTTATTTAATATCTTCCTCAGACTTAACAAGTTAAGAAATAATTTCTTTTTTGCAAAAAATTTAAACCATTAGTTTTAATTAAATACTTACTCTCTTCATTCACTCCCCAAGAGTTTCGCGAAGACTAAACCACTTAAGTGGCTTTGTTTAAATTTTCAATTTTATTCTAGGGTCTTTTTTTTAAGGTTAGGCTAAATTTTTATCCTATAAAAGTTTTAGACTTAGAACTAGATTCGAACCCATAAACTCGCTAGGGGAAGTTGTTTCCATTTCTAAGGCTAGTGTCTTAGGGCCATGGTTTGCTCTTCATATCAACGACGTTCTCTCTGACTAATTCATGTGTTCCAAGGGTGCCACTCCACCCGCTTTGTTTTTATGCGGACGTTTAAGATGCACAACATGCTCCAAGGGTGCCACTATTAACTTTTTGTTTCTTTCGCACGATGCTCTTCGTGATGCACCACGGTTTCAAGGTGCCACTCGCCAACTTGACTGGACAGGACATCTATAAACCCTCGAGTCAACACTCCGCCAGTGAACTTATGGGAGACTAAGGGCTCTAAGGAATAAGGTCTCCCCACCTTATTGTGCACCCCTTAGAATCATCGTGAGCCATCATCACAGCTCGCTCCTCACGGTATTGTGGGATCCTCCTAACTAGGTAATCAGTAACTCCAGGGTTCATTACCTACGGAGTGCTAGTAGGTTGTGGCAGTATTTGTCCACACCCTCCCTCAACTTCTCTGGAAATTGTGTGTGGCCCTTTACTCCATATGTGAGTCCTGGCGGCAAGCTATCGGGCCAACCGCATCATCAACAATCGTGGTTTATATGTCAACAGACTACCAACCAATGAAATATCACAGTAAATAAATCAACCCAATAGCTCTCTTCACTAATCTCGAGTCCAAGGCGTTCCATCGATGCTCTCGCATCCTCAAGGTCCAAAACCCCGTGCACTCCACAAACCGGGAAGCCAATAGCACCTTTTTATGCCAAAGAAGTAAAACATCATGTCATCTATCAGTAACGCATTATAATCATGATAAATGTTTTAACATCATAAACGTTCACTTATGCAGCAAGTGTCCTCAAAGAATAAAAGCCATACGTAGAGGGATGTTACATACACCTCCTCTCTGTCTAAACTTCGTCCCGAAGTCCCTCAGTATAAATGCCGAAATAAAAAAACCATAGTATCGGCAAGTATTCATTCATCAAACAAAATGGGAATTCGTTAAGATATCATTTGCGTCCTCCTAGGTCGCCGAGAGCGGACTATAACTATCCCACTGACCTGACTTTGATCTACCATTCGGCCAGAATCGCTTAACGCTGGTGATCTAAGATGCACTGATCAGTCAGGAGCACTTCTTCCATACCTGCAAGGAACCTGCACACCACTTCTGTGTAGGATCACTAATATAATGTTCCAAAATAGATACATGAAAAACATTGTATCTGTTCCCAAAGAGAATCGTGCATAGTCGATAGGCACAAGGCCCCCTTTCTCTCCACACCGGGAAAAGGTCCCATGAACCTAGGAGAGAGTTTAGCTCCCTTTCCAAACTTGATCAAACTCTTATGCAGTTTAACTAGCATTCTCAACGCCGCAATTGTGAATCACGGGTCAATTCTGGGTACATCGGGCATAACTCTTTTGGCGTCATCCCCGAGTTTCTTAATCCTTTGTCTTATGGTTTTCATTTGCTCTTCCATTTCTTGATTGCTTCGTCCCACCAGGACCCTATCCTCAAGCCGATCCTTAACCCAAGGCCCCATTAATGTCACCCTAAAGGAATCAAAAGGCACCATCTTAATGGTGCTCTGTAAACCGGCGGTTGTGTTTAATCCCCAATAGTGGTAAGAATTATTCCCAACACTTTTTGTTGGTCCATCACGACATGCGCAGCTTATACCTTCCAAGGTTTGGTTCATCTGCTCTGTCTGTCCGTCACCGCGGATACGCAATACTAAAATTGTTGGGTTCAAGGCATCTGGAACCTTTATAAAAATCGCCTAGTAAACACCGATCATTGATTGGATATAATCTTCTTAGGAATGACATGCAGCCTCACAATCTCTTTACCCGATGAAAACTCTCGTCAGTGCCCGGAGCAATTTTAATGACAGAATAAATTGAGCACCTTCGCCGAGTGTCTACTACTACAATCGAAGTTTGTCTCCTTGCCGCCAATGGCAATCCAACAATAAATCCATCGAATGACTTCCCATTTCGATTCCTAATGGCATGTGGTTGAAGTAATTGGGCTGGTGTCTATGTTCAAATTTCTTTACCTCACGTATTAATTTAGACATCTTAGCCACAAAGTTGACTATGTCATCCTCATTCCCTTCTGCATAGTTTTAAGGTCAGCTCTCATCTTCGACTCCTGGGTGAGCCATGTAACTACTCTATGAGCCTCGCCAGATCAACATCCTCAACTCTTCGCTTATGTCGCAATACAACCTCTAAATATCAATAAACCATCGCTGTCAAACGAATATCCCTCATATCGGTGTACCATCATTGTGTTTTGTCCAAAACCTCACCTTTGTACCGCCTTTCATCACGCCAGAAGTGAGAATCTTCTCACGTACTTTCGTTTGAAGAGGCAACACTGATAAGATGTGTGGCCTCCGACTCATAGCATCTACCACTCGGTTCACTCATTCCCTTTATGTAAGTAATCTCAAAGTCGCATTCTCTAAGTAATTATGACCAAAACCTTTTCTGCGCATTTAAGTCATTCTGTGTAAAAATATGTTTCAATCCACAACGATCTATATTTAATTTGAATTTCCATCCAACAAGGTAGTTTCTCCAACCTTCAAGGCATATATGATGGCTACTAACTCCAAACGTATGCTATGAAGGTTCTCTCATGCCTTCTCGCCTCTAAATGTAATCAACGCTCGTCCGCTCTGCACTTCATCCGCCAAACCTTCCTTGGATGCGTCAAAGCATACCAATAAGTCTCCGTATTCATGTCGTGGACCTTGTATTGGTGCTGTATGGTCAACAACTTTAAGCTCTCTTTGAAATGCTTCCGCTGCATTTTGGTCCAAACAAACTTCTGTTTTTTCTTCCGTGAATCTGCGATCGGATTTACATTCGAAAATCCCTCACAAACCGGCCGATAGTATCCCGCTAAATCCCATAAAACTATATGCACTTGACATTCGCCGGCGCATTCATTCCATAATAGTTTCCACTTTGGTCAGATTCACACCCATACTTCGCCGAGATGACATGCCCTAAGTATTGAATCCCCGATTGATAAAAGAAAATTTGGACAACTTCCCATACAATGTGTGCTCTCTCAGAGACACCGTAGTACCAAGCGCTAGTGCTCGTCATGTTCTTCTTCTCGTCATTCGGAGAGTAGATCAAAATATCAATGAATACTTGGACAAACTTATCCAAGTATTCACCAAACACCTGCTCATCAAACTCATGAATACCCCTCGCGCTTATCGGCCCAAACAAGAAAACAAGAACTCGTGAATGTCCAAATCTTGTCTTAAAGGTGGTCTTAGGTATGTCATCCTCCTTGATCTGTAGCTAGTGATTCCCTGGTTGCAAATCGATATTTGAGAACATTGTGGAACCCTTCATTTGATTGAGTAGATCATCAATTCTTGGTAAGGATATTGATTCTTGATCGTGAGTCTTGTCTGGGCTTGACGGGTAGTCAATGCAAAGCCTCCATGATCCATCCTTATTTCAGATGAAAATAACCGGTGCACCCATGGTGACACACTAGGGCTTATCAGTCCCCGTGTGTCCAACAACTCCTTCACCATTTTCAGCCTTGCAACTCCGTGGTCTACATCCGATATGTGTTCTTTCTATCGGTCTCATTCCTCGGTTTCGTGTCTATGGTGGTGTTCCAATTCCCTTTCTTCAAGGTATCCTGCAAATTAAGCATGCTTGCAAATTCTTCACCACCGAAGGTATGTTCTAGAACTTCCGCTTACTCCCTTTTCATTTAGCGAATGATAAAGGTTGCACTCCTATACACTCTTCCGTAGAATCAGATGAAGAGATCTGTAACCTCGTGGATACTCCTAGTTTCATTTTACAATCACATGTCTCAAATTCCTTCATCACTCCACTCAAGCTCAACCCTTTCATCTGGCTTGAGTATCCTCTCATGCGATTCCAACCAATCCATACCAATCACGACGCCATAAGATCCTAAGACCATGACATACAATTTGGCCCTAGTGACAAACTCTCAAAGTTTAAGGGTGCATCCTATAACCTTTCCTCCAAAATTCTATTTGGCTCCCAAATCCATCTCTACGAAGCTAAACTCGTCCTGCTCGATTGCCTTTACCTTAATACTTTTAGCGATGCAACAGAAATGAAACTCTCGATAGCACTTGGCCCATCAAAATACTAAGGACCGGCTTCAACATAAAATTGCCTCGAGTACGTTGACCGGGTGCTCGCTTCCGGCAGCTTATTCACCACTTCATGAATCTTATGGGCCTTGCCCTTATCTCCCACTGTAGCGGGTCTTGCTGATTCAGACGCTTTGTTCCTCTCCACTGGACAATCGCGTTGGTAGTGGGGTTCCCCACACATCCAACACCCCTTCTTTGTCCCAGAAGTCCTAGTACCCGAAGCAGAATATGATGGCCCATCGGGTATTGGAACCTGTGTTTGTCGCCTAGTCAGCCTAAATTGCCGTTGTTACTGCCATTGTTGTCGATAGCCGGTCCCCATAAGTGCCGCTGAGGCGTCAGTCATTTGGGGTGTAGTGAAAGTGATTGAAACCGCCATGATATCTCGGACGAGCAAGTCCTTCCACCGGTGTCTCATAGCAAAATGTGATGAACCCCGCCCACGGTCTCACCGAGTCCAGTTCCGGACCCCAATCGAGCAAGATCCTCTCTACTATGAGGGCCTTTAACAACGCTGCAAGGTTTGAGGCATCGAAGATCCTAACCTTAACGCCAGGCTGCCATTAAGACCAAACACGAACCTCGCTGCTGGACCTTGAGCTTCGTTAAGGTGCGGAGCATACCAGAGCAGCCCCATAAAACGTACCTTGTACTTGGGCACCATACAACCACCCTATCACAAGGCATTAAACTCATTGAATTGTCACTCAATGAATTCCTCATAAAAACACCTCTCCCGGAACCGCTCCTCGAACATTTCCCATGACACGCCTTCAATGGCCATGTATATGCCGTAAGGTATGAGTGCCTTCCACCATAGAAGAGCGCCCCTTCAGTTGAAAGACCGCCATGCGGATTTTCATGTTGGAGGTGTAGTTGTGAGGTGTGAAGCACATCGCCATCTTTTTCCGACCATGCCTCGGTGGCTGCATCTTTTTGGGCACCAAAGAACTCAGAAATTTAACCTTCGAAGTTCACGGTGAATGCCACCAGAACCGACCAGAGCGCATGGTGGAACATCACTGTGTGCCAATTCCCTAGCCTCATCTTTATCCAAACGACTGATCAATGCCTCAAACATGCACTGAAAAGATCTCATCATCCCAACAACATCTCCAATTACTATCTGCTCTTGTCTGAGAACATTCTCATCTCCTTAGGGGTTAGACCCATCGGGCGTGGATGCTACTGGAGGCGCCACGCCTCCTCCCTAGCACCTCGGCCATACCTCCGCGGTCCTCTTCTAACCATGATCACCGCATGCAATATATCAACTCCGACAAGAACATTATAATCAAATTCAATCGCGTCAACAAAAGCCGTAGTGAGTAAGTCACAATGAACCTTCCGCCCGATACCATATATGTGACATCCTCCCTCGCTAATGACAACAACTCTTTAACAGGTACAATTTCATTTTATTTTGTTTAAGGTGTGTGCGGCGGTAAAAGGAACAGATCAACTTGACTTACTCGCCAATTCATCTACTAACAAGATGGAACCACGATGATCACAACAAGAAGACATAAGGCGCGAAACAGTAATTGCAAGCATTAAACTAACATAGACATAAGGCACACGACAAGTAACTGCAAGTATTAAACGACATACCTATGGGTACATGAACACATGGAAGAATCCAGTGTAGTATTTATGGCTCAAGACAGAAAGCAGATGAATCTTAGTTCTGCCCGAGAGAATGTCGACAGGCTCCGCCTAATCGCCGTGCAAAACTAGTAATCACGAGGTCGCAGCAGGGAATCACTTAAAGGTTTCAAGACCATCGACAATGCACTAGAGGTGTCGAAGAGTGGGAAACCCCGCCTTGAAGGGTCCGGTAGACTCTTCGATAATGCACCGATTCTTTTACACGTACAATCAAACATGTGACTTGTATACAGTTGCATTAGCTTATCATATTGAAGAGTCTGATGTCATACAACTGAGTTTGGACAATTCCAAGTATAGTACTAACCCCTAGAACACTAACAATCTCAATACATTCTATATGTTACATATACCATAAAAATTACAATAACATTATCTTAACAACCTCACATCTTATGTTATAATAACCTTTTGCAAAATCAAAAATAATATCAATCACCAATCACATTAATCCTTGTATGCTACCAATGAAATGAAGTTACAATAAATTTACCATAAAGTAAATCAACATTACATTTATATTACCATGTCCTTGCCAATGAATTACACAAAAGAAAGCATTACCGTAGACACATGAAGAATTACATTACATTCTTCCTTATGCCATAAGTCTCATTCATCGTGCAAATATGTCATTCACCTCTAAATAATCATACCAGAATAAGTAAGTTTAAGCCATCATTAGAAATAACTATAAAAACTAAATATCTAGATCCACCATCTACTACATAAATCCTCAATGCTGTAAAACCAATCTATGTCAATCATTCAATTACATAATTAACAACTCCATCATTCTCCCATTCTCAAATTATTAAAAACATTTTTCCAAACATAAATAATAACTTTTAATCTTTAGACCATTATCATGTCTCATTTTCAATCATCCTCCTATTCTCAATTAAACAAAAATTCCTTCCAAAATAAATACATCATCAATTATTCCATTTCCAAATTATTAGAAACATAATTGATAAATTCTTAAAAATTTCTTTCAACCATAATAAATCATCAACTATTTTATTTTCAAAATTATTAAAAATAAATAACCTTTGGAATTCCTACCTCATCCCATTTATCCAAATCATCCTCTCTCAAATGATTAAAAATCCTTCATATATAAACAAATTTTAAAATATAGAATTTTGGGGATCATATAAATAATCTTAATATTCTAGAATTTAAATTGCACGCAGAGTTGATTGCCCAAATTAATAAACACTACATTAACCATGCTAATTTAAACTAATTTAACAATGCTATATTGAATACACATTCTACACATAATTATCATTTCTGAAATTAAAGTTTGCATGTAGAGTTGAATAACATATTAGACAACGTATGGATTAAACAATGCCAAGTTAAACTGACAGAAATAAATCTACACTGACATGATTAAATTTAAAACTGACAGAATCATTCAAAGATGCCAATAGTTAATTAGAGATGGGAACACAATCAACTGAATAAAAATAAATCGAAAGGAATAGAATCCTAGACTCACTCAGCCACGAAGTTTGTTGAGCATAACTGGTCAGGCACAAAGGGAGGGGTGAAGCATGCGTCTAAGCGCTCCCATACCTGCAAATGATAAAATGATTCAGATTTAAGAGTGGCGACTGACAACAAATTAGAGACTAATATAAAACAATTAACAATATTTATGAAGAAAATAACCGCTAAAGGAAAACCCCATATATATAAATCGTGATGCTCTAATATGAGCAAAGTCAAGCAACAAAATCTTCCACTTTCCATGCACCTAGTCCCTGACATAATAATTCACCACTGGCTATTCCAAACCAAATTTAATATGAGGACCAAACATGAGCAGTTAACACCATCGCCAGTATCTTCTCGTTATCAAGAATATTCCATAGATACACTGCTTCATAACAAGAGTCAAGGCGGGAATCAAGGCAAATGGTGATTAACAAAATGCAAGGGTCAACACGCTCAAATGCTTTCAAGTGGTAATTTCACGTAGAGTACACAAACATGATGAAAGCAAATGAGAGAGGAGAGAGATCATACAGGATTCTCCTGGTTGTGGACTGAAGGGAAGTGCACCTTGAGAGAGCCTATTCTCGGTCCAATCATGCTGATGGAGGGGAAATGTTTTAAAACAATTGGTCAAAATAATGTGCCCGAGGCACCAACCAACCAAACATTGAATTCAATATAAATCCACAAGCTCACACATCATACACGACGAAGCCTCAAGTTACAAGGGAGCAAATCCGGTACACCCTCTAGGTACAATTTCTACTCTGATCAACCAAAGAGGGATGGTGTCGAGGAAAATAAACGGTTGTCGCTATCATGAACCACAAAGACACCCACCAAAGGATTTATCCTTGATTATGATGCATTATGATAGATGATATGATGTTTTGTATTGCTTTGATGTAGACATGTGCTATTGACTCAGCTACATTGAGTGTGCAGGGTTTCATACCCTGAGGATGCAGAGGCATCATGGAACCCCTTGACCTTGGATTGAGTCAGGAGTGGGCTATTTGGGTTGATTTATTTCATCGCGGGATATTTCATTGATTTTATGATATGATGCTTACATGTTCCGGCTACTCCATTGTTGATGATGAAGGCCGACGATAGCTTGTCGCATCAAACTCACATATGGAGGTAAAGGGTCCACACTCCATTTCGAGAGGTTGAGGGAGAGGTGTGTAAAAAAGCCTCACGTTTCACTAGCACTCCCATCGCACCGAACTGTAGGTTAAATATTATCTAGTTCGAGAGGATCCACGATGCCATGATGGAAGATTGAGATAGTCGCTCACAATTATTTCTAAGGGGCACGCAATAACACATGGGCCTTATTCCTTAGATCCCTTAGTTTCCAACAAGCCACCTCGTGGAGGTTGACCTGTGGGTTGTAGATGTATATTCAATCACCAAGCAAGTGGCACCTTGGAGGACGGTGCATCTTGAAGGGGCAGCTCACCTCTAAAGAAACATCAATAAGAAGAAAGTGGCACCATTGAGCATGGTGCACCTTAAGGGAACGCCAGGCAAAAACAACCGTGAGAGTGGCATCCTTGGAGCACACGGTGCATCCCGAAGGGCACGCCGTGTTGATGATATGAAGAAACAAACCGATGCATTCTAAGACACTAATGCCTTAAGAAATCTTTAAACAAATCCCCTAACCAAGTGTCGCCAGTTCAGAATTTAAGTCCTAAGTCTGAAACTTTTTAGGGTAAAAATTTAGTCTTAACCCAGAGAAAGACCCTAGAATAAAATAAAATTTAAAACAAAACCCACTATGATATATATATAGTTTATTCCTCATAAAACTCTTGGGGTAAATGACTTAGAGTAAGAATTTAATTAAACTAAGGGATTTAAAAATTGCAAAGAAGAAATTATTTCTTAACCTGTGAAAGTACAAAATATATTAAATAATAAAGGAAAGATTTAATAGCTAACCGCCATTTTGGGTTTTACAAAAGGAAGAAGGAAATAATAAGCACTGGGGAAACTAAGTAAAATGGAGGAAACATAATAAAGGAAAGATAGAACTTATGGTAAAAAGCGGGTCAACATAGTAAGGAATCTCTAATTAAGAACCTTCTAAAATGAACTAAAATTCAAATCCCATTTCAGTGGAAAGTATTTGCCATGTATGGGGATCTAGGAACACCTAGGATTAACTTTAGGAGCAACTCTAGGTGGGTGAGGGAATGAGCCTGCAATTAACATTTTAAAGAAAATAATTATTGAGGAAAGAGGGCGATGGACTAATAATTGGACGACACTTGTGCGAAGGAGAATATTTAGAATATTTTTATTAAAACTTAATTAAAATGTGATTTAGGGAAAATGGGAGGTTCTAAAAACTCTATAAAAGAAAGGGAAGATGAGGAAGAAAGGGATCGGTTGTTAGCGTAATGTTATGCTACCGGAATTGTGACTTGACTGATTACTTGTGGAGAGTTGGGATTTTCCAGCTTGGATAGGAGTGGTATCTCGGCCTTGCGAGGCGAGCTGGGAAGCTAGATGGACCATCCGGATTGTGTGTGGCCCCTTTGGGGCTCGGGGGGGATAAGGGGGAAGAGGAGTACCCCTAGCGATTGGATGGGAGGTACCGATGTAGTATCTACAGTCGGCGAGAGGGAGAGGCACGGAGCAGAAGCGACACAGAGCGCGCGGTCATCATTTGAGGCAGTAGTTAAGGCAATGGTATGTTTTTCATTTGTACGATAGAAGCTATTAGGACCTTAGCCCTCTCTTATTGTTATCAGCATTTTTGTATTGGCATTGTGAGATGAAAAATACTTAACTTCATTCTGCCTAGGGTTCTTGTTGGATTAATTGGTTTTCTTGCCTTGCTCTTCGACGATTGTAATTATGTGACAGTTATAAAAATATTTCTTCTTACTCTGCTGTTGCATGTCGGTTTTAGATAAAAGAATTTTATGATCTCGGCATTGCCGACCTTCCTTGGATCTATGCGATCTTCTTTTGTGCCTTGTGTTGTTGTCTATGTTTTTACATTGCTGTGCGCATTTTCTATTAATGTGGGCGTTTTGTATATCACTGTGGGCATTTTCGTTTTGTAAATTTAGATCTGAGAATTCGTTATGAGCATTTTGTGTACCTCTGCGTTGCTTGACCAGATCCTTTGAATTTGGGTGTCTTTGTGGTTCCTTGAGCACTGATAGCTGCATTTTCTTTTCCTCGACACCATCCCTCTTTGGTTGATCAGAGTGGAAATTGTACCTAGAGGGTGTATCAGATTTCCTCCCTTGTAACTTGAGGCTTCGTTGTGTATGATGTGTGAGCTTGTGGATTTACATTGAATTCAATGTTTGGTTGGTTGAGTGCCTCAGGCACATTATTTTGACCTATTGTTTTAAAAACATTCCCCGCCATCAGCATGATTGGACCGAGAATAGGCTCTCTCAGGGCACACTTCCCTTCAGTCCACCTTCTGAGAGAGCTCAGGCTCACCCAACACATGAGCTCTCTCTCTCTCTCTCTCTCTGTTGCTTTCATCCTGTTGTGTACTCTTTGCGAAATTACCACTTGAAAAGAATCGGGGGCGTGTTGACCCTTGCAGTTTTATTTAATCACCATTTATGATTCCACGTAGTAGCGTTTATGGAAGCGGGTGTATCTATGGAATGATGTATTGACAGAGACTGCACTTTGGCAGTGGTTAATTTTAGCATCGAAACCTGTTTAGTGAGTTACTCACTTAGTGGGCCTGACAATGGTTCCTAAACTCTTCTTTCCAATTTGATTAACTCTATTTATGTTTATAGTTTGGTAATGAGATACTAATCCCATGTAATAGTTCTATAGTGCGGAATTAATTAAAAAAACTTGGATTAATAAAGGAGGTAAACAAATAGTATTTCACACTTCTCTCATCACTTCTACCTTTGCTTCTCCAAAGAATGACTCGTGATGCTTCCATAAACAATACATTATCATGTGATACAAGAATAAACAATAGTCTATTATTCAGAAAGAAATGGAACTTGAATTGTACCATTGATAACATCTGAGAACATATAACATATTTCAAATTACTAAGGCATGGACTTGATGATTTTCTTCAACTGCACTTGTTCTTTCATGGCATCACCATAAACATTAGATAGGTATATTCAATAACATTATATAATAAATATTTAATATATCATATAGGAAGTGTAGAAACACAAGTGAACAAGTTATCAACGAGGAAGTTTAAAATAAATACTTTGGTATTATTAGGATACATTACATCTATAGTTGATTAGAGGTATGTATTTTAATGGATTTTTTTTTTAATTTGTTTAAATAAACCTAATTTATGTTTTCCATTACTAAATTGAAACAAACTTAATTAACATGGATCCCAGAGATAATAAAAACCCAAAACCACCATAGGAAGACACACCAAACCCCAAATGAAAACTAGAAAATATAAACATGCACATTGATGAAAGGTTAAGGTATATTAGAGATCCCTCATGATTGTCACTAGATAGTTCCCTGGACACCATTGTATATTCCATTGTAAGTTCCCAAGTCCAAATAACTAATATTTCTTATTACATGCATATAATTTTTGAATATTACAGGACTAGGCTAGATAAAAACAAAGTTAGGGACCTAAACATTACAAAAAAACAATTATTGATCTAAAAAGGGAGTATCACCACTAGTGAAAAAGGGACACATTTATATGGATTGGTGCACCTACCAACTATTTTTAGAGAAGTGGATGGATATCTGTTTTATGGTTTTCATAAAAATCCCACCAATAATAGGGAGGTGCCTCTATATTTCCTCGGAAAATTGTTGGTAGAATTTATGTTAGGCCTCCATCTGAATTACTTTGACATTAGTGAATTCAAGGGGGTGGGTTCTAGGTTTGCATAGAATGAAAAAAATGCTAGGTGTGACACATTGCTAGGTCCTCATCCTCCTAATCAAAGGCCTAATCCCCCTACCCAACAAACTCCCATATCATGAAGAATCATGTAAACATAGATGTGCATCTCCACATTGACTTGGAGGCTGGTGCAGAAAAACACTTTTATAGCATTATGCCACCAATAGCTACCTACAAGTGATGTTGGGAAAGAGTCTAGTGTAATGTCACCTAACACAAAATGTTTTTATTTTAAACTTATTATAATTGTTAATATTATTATTAGACTAATCCTTGACTTG
>SNQJ01S0193742.1:9840-23798 GCA_010110895.2 Picea sitchensis
TATGTGCTTTTACTGTGGGAGGAAGTGCTAGCCTATAGGCTACAGGTCCCACTCTATCTAGAACCTCAAAGGTTCCACAATACCGAGGTGCCAACTTGGCACAAGCTCCCATTCTTAGAGAACTCTTCCTTGGCCTAACTCTGAGATATACATGGTCTCCCATCTTGAACTCTCTTGGAGTTCTCTTTTGGTCGGCGTAACTTTTCTATCCATTCTGTGCGACCTTCAGGTTTTGTTTTATCTGAGTCACTTGCTATTCCATTTCTTTCAACATGTCGAGTCCAAAAGAGATTCTGTTTATGAGACTACTCCAACTGATAGGAGTGTTGCATGACCTACCATTTAGGACTTCGAAGGGGCTCATCTTTAAGGATTCTTGGTAGCCGTTGTTGTAGGCGAATTCCACCAATGACAAGTAATCTTCCCACTTCTTGGGTTGATGCATTACATGCATTCTTAGCATGTCTTCTAGTATTTGGTTCACTCTTTCTGCCTGTCCATCGGTTTGAGGGTTATAAGTGGTGCTAAACAACAACTTGGTCTCTAAACCAGCCATCAGTGACTTCCAAAAGTTGGAAGTAAATTTCGTGTCTCTGTCAGACACAATCTCTTTCGGCATACCATGCAGTCTAAATATCTCCTTCATGAATACCTGAGCGATGTCTATTGCCTTGCAAGTTTACTTGACAGGGATAAAGTGAGTGGACTTGCTCAATTTATCCACCACTACCATGATGGCATGATTCTGTTTGGTCGAGGTTGGTAATCCAGTGATGAAATCCATGGAGATGGTTTCCCATTTCCATTCCGGGATTGATAGAGGTTGCAATAATCCTGCTGGGTGTAGGTGTTCTACTTTTACCTGTTGGCATTCTATGCATTTGGCTAGGTACTCAGCTATGTCTTTCTTTAATCCAGGCCAATAGAAATGTTTCCTTGTGGCCGTGATCATTTTCTGGTATCCTGGATGACTAGAATAGGGTCTTTTATGTAGTTCATCCAGTATGAACCTTTTCAATTCGTCACAATCTGGGATATACAATCTACTTTGGTAAGTGAGTAGACCTCCTTCCATCATCTGGTAGCCTCCATACTTTATCTCCGTGGGTTCTCGTTGCAAGTACGAGGTCACGATCTAGAAGAATGTGTCTGTCTCTTGTGCATTTCTGACTCTTTCTTTGACATCCATCTTACAGGTGCTCACCGCTGCCAGGTGAATTGTTTTCATACTTCTGCTAAGGGCATTTGCCACCCTATTTTCCTTTCCTTTAATGTGTTTGATTTCGAAATCAAACTCACTAAGGAGGTCCATCCACGTAGCTTGTCTAGCATTGAGCTTTGGTTGGTCAAACAAATATCGCAATCCATAGTGATCTGTCATAAGTACAAACTTTCTTCCGAGGAGGTAATGCCTCCACATTTTCAAGGCATGCACTATGGCAGCTAGCTCTAGATCATTGGTCACATAGTTGACTTCGTGCTCATTCAATTTTCAGGATTCATAGTAGACCACACTTCCTCCTTTCATAAGGACTCATCCGAGCCCTTCCTTACAAGCATCTGTGCACACGAGGAAGTCATCTTTGAGATCGACGATCTTCAACACGGGTGCATGGGTCAGTAGATGTTTCAGGGTTTGAAATATTTCTTCACATTTCTGTGTCCACATGAATTTTATCCCCTTCTTCTGGAGGGCAGTGATTGGACAACCAATCTTGGAGAATCCTTTTATAAATCTCCTATAGTATATTGCTAATCCCATAAAGGATCTGACGTCCGAAACATCCTTTGGGGTAGGCCATTCCATGATAGACCTGATTTTGTCAGGTCTACTGCTACTCCTTCTTTGGATAGAACATGACCTAAGTAACGTATTTGCTTCTGGAAGAATTCACATTTGCTGAATTTGGCATAGAGATGCTGTTCTCTTAGCACTTGCAGCACAAGCCTAAGATGCTCTTCATTCTCTTCTCTATTCTTGGAGTAAATTAATACATCATCAATAAAAACCAACACAAATTGGTCTAGGAATTTGCTGAGTACATTGTTCATCAAGCACATGAAAGTGGAAGGGGCATTGGTTAACCCAAATGGCACTACCACAAACTCATAGTGACCATACCTCGTCCGGAAGGTGGTTTTATGGATGTCTTCACCCTTAATTCAGACTTGATGGTATCCCGACCTCAAGTCAATCTTTGAGAAAATAGACACACCCCCCAATTGATTGAACATGTTATCGATCCTGGGCAAGGGGTACTTGTTCTTTATGGTTACCTTATTAAGTTGTCTATAATCTATACACAGTATAAGGGTACTGTCCTTCTTTTTCACAAACAGGACTGGTGCTCCCCATGGAGACACACTGGGCCAGATATATCCCTTATCCATCATTTCTCTTAATTGCAATTTGAGTTCAACTAACTCGGGTGTGCTCATTCGGTAGGGTGTCCTAGACACCGACACCGCTCCCGGTGCAAGTTCTATAGAGAAGTCTATGTCTCTTCTTGGAGGTAGACCCGATACCTCTTCTGGAAACACATCTCTGTATTCTCTCAAGGTAGGGTGGTCTTTGAGGCTTGGTTTGTCATCTTCAATAGTTTTCAACACCTATATTGCATATAGGGGACATCCTCTTCCACAATACTTTCTCATTTGCAAAGCTGATATCTGTCTCACCGAGACAGGTTTTTAGATCCCTTGAAGGGTTATCCTTTTCCCTTCTTTACTTACACATTCTAAGGTTTTATGGTAACATTCCAATCTGGCTTTATGGGCGGCTAGCTAGTCCATACCAATCAATAGATCATATGATCCCAGGGGTAATATGTTAAGGGTTGCTTGGGTGGGAAATTCACCCAACATTAAATAGCAGGTTGGTATGACCTCTGCTACCCTTCTTTTGGTGCCAGTGTTTAACTGTACCAACCATGGCTTGGTAAGTTTTTGTGGCTATAGTTTACACTTATCAACAGCCTTAGGGGCTATATAACCAAAATTTGAACCAGGGTCAATCAAAACAGACACTAGATCGTTGGAAATCATACCTTCTATTTCCACCACTGAAGCTTGGTGGTAAGCTTGGTTATTATTCAAGGTTGCATAAATTTGTGGCACACTCCTGGCCACATCATTGACGGTGGTAGCTTCCTGGATGTTGTAAATTCTCTGAATATTCTATTGTCGGTGTGGATAGTCTCTCAGTAGATGTTCTTCTCTGCAACCCCAACATTTCAAAGGTTCTCTCTTTGGTTTATCAGTCTTTACTGGGGCATATCCAAAAAATTTATTTCCACTCCTGCTGGTGTACACTTCGGGCTGGGAAGCTCATCCTTGAGTTCTTTTTATAGTCCTTAAATCTTGGGGATTTAAACCCCTTTTTCTAGAATACCGAACTATTCTTCTGCTTCCAGCCTTTGTGAGGTTTTGTTAGATGTCCAAGCTGTTCATAACAATATCTTGCTTTTCGGATAGTATCTTCTAGGGTCTTTGGTTCGTCAAATTCAATCCTATTCTGATAGTCCTTAGGTAGTTCGCTGATGAAGCATTGCACCTTTTCCTTTTCTGCTTTTATGTAGGGTACATACCTCAGAAACTCGAGGAATCTGCTGACATATTCCTCTATGGTGAGTTTCCCCAGCTTGAGTTCATAAAACTCTTTAGTCTTTTTGTCGAAATATTTTTCTGAAAAATACTTCTTCCGGAAGTATTTCTCAAATTGCTCCCAAGACAGGTCCTCTTCGCGAACCCCTTTCACATTCTTAAGGTCTCCCACCAAATGGAAGCCTTTCCGTTCAAGTTGAAGGTGGCCACTCAAGCCTTCAAATTTTTTGAGAAGTCATGGACTCTGAAATACTTCTTTAGTCCAAGCAGCCAGGCCTCTGCTTCCTCTCCCTTCTTTATTTCACCGTCGAAGGAGGGTGGTTTGGCCTTCCTAAATTCTTCGAATATATGACCCTTGGAAAGTTTCTTCTTCTTTCATTTTCTTCGGGAATGAGAACTACTTCTGCTGCTAGAATATCCCTCCAGGTTGCCAGCTTCCTTCCCAGAGGAATTGTCCGATGCTTGTCCCTTATCTCTGGGGTGGACCTTTCTCAAAGTGCTTCTTTCAGTCTGGCCACTGACATGACCACATTTCTGTGTCTCAGGTTCATACTGCATTTGTCTCTGTAAGTCAGATAAGCTTTGCAGTAAAACTGTGTTAATTTCTGTTTGCTTCTCTTGTTCTTTCATCATCCTATCAATGTCAGCCTTGCAACTTTGTAATTTGACCATGAGGCTCCTCACAATCTCAGCTAGATCAGGAGGGGTCCCTACTGCCCTCCTTTCGTCAGACTCTTCGTCTCTATTGTGGGAGCCTTCCCCCACCTCTTGGTGAGTCACCATTCTATATGTTGATAATTTCCCCCGCGTTTGATCTTCCGCTTGTGTGCAAAAGAAAAAACGCTAGTTGTTAGTTAATGTTCATATTTATTTATAACTAGTACATAATACATATTTTTTTCTCATGCACACACACAATAAGAGTTTTCATTCTTAACTTCAACTTTTTAATTGAGGGGGTCAAGATAAGGAGTTTCTCCTTTTAACAGTATTCTGAATGGAGTCTCTGCGCAACCCGTTCATGAGCCCAAGCAGGCCAAGTGTTGTAACCATGCTCTGATACCAATTTGTAACACACCCACTATGAAATTCTATTTTTTTTGGCCTTTTTCATCTTTTCTCCGATGAACAAAATTCCTGAATCCCTACGGAATCTGATACAAACCCTGCCATCCCTTATCTATACTCATATGATCGACGGCTATGACCATAGGCCTTATCGGAGAGGTGCTCGTCGGCTTTCGCAATTTTGGAAATCGCTTTACATGTATTTCCTATTCTCTCTTGTCTCTCGAAGTGCTGAAATCCGAAAGGGAACAATAGTTTGTCATAACTAAAAATTGCCTCGGATTTAAAATATGGCACTCCACTTTTCAGGGTTTACTCCATTGGGATTTTGGGATGTGCGACGACAGGAGGCCTCACATCTGGTTTTCCCGAGAACTAAAACTCTGAAACACCAAGCTGTAACATACTTCACTATTTCAGGGTTTCCTCCCTCGGGATTTCAAGATGTGCGACGACATGAGGTCTCGCACCTGGGTTTCCCAGGAGCCGAAACTCCAAAAACGCGAAGCTCTAGCACGCTTCACTTATTTCGGGAATTCATCCATCGGGATTTTGTGAGTCAGGGGTTTCAAGACTGGTGAACATGTGGGGCCCACACTTAGGTACCCCGGGTGCCAAAATACCGAAATATGATAACTTTTCCACACTCTATCTTTCAGGATATCGCAAGTCGGGATTTTGGGACTTGTGATTGCAAGGGATTTTACCCCTAGGTGTCCCAGGTACCGAAACGCCGAAACATCACAGCTCATCCATGCTAGTTCTTTTTGGGGTTTTGCTAATTGGGATTTCAGGACTGGCGAGTATAAGGAAATACTTCCTTGGGTGTTTTGGGTTACGAAACACCAAAAATACCTAACTCATCCATACGCTGTCATTTTGGGTTTTCGTGAATCGGGGTTTTGGGTCTTGCGAGTACAAGAGAACTCACACTTAGGTACCCCGGGTGCTGAAACTATGAAAATTCATAACTTACCCACACGCTAGCATTTTGGGATTTCATATGTCGGGATTTCACGAGTCGTGAGGACAAGGGATCTTACCCTCTGATCTCCTGGGTGCTGAAAAGCCGAAATGCTTACCGACTGCCACGTGTACTCTCCATCTAGACGGTCCAAGTACTCCCATGGGTCTTGGGATCGACGGTCCCGATTTCTTCACTACTTATGAAGGTTAAAACGGGGTCGAGACATTAACGCCTGCGTTCCTTCATAAACTTTAATAGACGTAACAGACCTTAGATCTTTCAAAAGGATCTCATTCATGCATTTAGCAAGAGGAAGGGTAACCTGGGTATCAAACCACCGAAAGGTCCTTAGTTCATCCACACGCTGTCATTTCGGGATTTCATGGGTCGGGGTTTCGGGACTTGCGAGTACAAGAGGACTCACACCTAGATACCCCGGGTGTCGAAACGCCGAAATGTCCTAAGTCTAAGAGGACCATTCTCTGAGCTATTAGCTTCTATGAATGGTAGTGGGAAAGCTCAAGGTTTTTACTACGAAGGCAGTCCCTTCTAGGTACTTACCTCGGATTTATAGAGTGAGGGAGCTTTCCCGAAAGGGTGTCCCTGTGAGGAAATCTATCCAGGGCAGCACGAGAGACAATTAAGGGAAAACAACCTCCCAAGAACAGACTTAAAAACTGGATTCGTTCAAACACATATATCTATATATATAAGCCAAATGTGGTCATTCCAACATAAGCATGCAACCACCATTTCTAATCAAACACCATACAAACATTTCTACACATAAACCATTTATAAGTGTTCAAACCATGAGCATACATTTCAAGATATTTAAGTTCAAGATACAAGATATAACACTTATCAGAGAAACACCAGGTGATGCAACTACTGAGAGGGGTGCTCGTTTCCACCCAACCATAGGCTCAGCGAATCTGAATGGATTTAACACTAGCCACCCCTGAGCTAGACCACGATGCTTGAGACTCTCTGTCTCAGTTCTTCAGCGATCGAGAAAGAAGGTTACTCTCCTTCTTCTCTGCTATCGCTCACTCTGTATTTTGTTCCAGAGTTCTTCCAATCTCTTCCTGTGATCTCTCGCTCGCGTCCCCTCCCACACCTTTTACCTGCCTTTTCTTTCCCGGCGAGGTTGCGTGTGGCACGAATTCCCCCGTGGTGGTCAGGTCTGAGGCCTCCACGGATGGGCGGTTCACCCCCATCCCTCATTAACTCATGAGGAGCCTATTCACCTACCATCCTGGTGAGTAATTCATTTCGGGGCCAACGAGAAGCTCTTGGTTCTCCGGGCCAGTGAAGACCGAATACGGTTTAGTTCAGTGGAAGTTAACACCACCATTGTAGGTGCCTTCCACCACCTTTCTTCAGCCATTGTGGTCTCTTTTTCAGCACTTCCCCCCTCTCAGCAGTTATATATATATATATATATTCATATCATTATTTACATTCATGGACCTTTTTACTAAGGTCCATTCAAATCACACATTCACATTTTTGAGTTTGTCATAGTTCTTGGCTTGTATAGTTATTTTTATAGACTGGGGGAAACAGGGTGTTACACCAGCGCTACTCTCATATAATCGAATTATCATTCATATTCTCTTGCTTAATATCTCACTTACCCTAATAACTCACTTTCCCCTAATAACTCACTTACCCTAGATTGTCCTACGTCCAACAAGGTTTCTTCCATGGTGATCATTACTGCATTGTCCAAAGTCAGTCTCCTCTTTTTCCCAGTTCTCTTCACAATCAATTGTCTTTTCCTATCATAAGTGATAGACTGAACATCAGCCACCCCATCCACCAGCTCCAGGATTGGATGGTCTCCCCATGAGAGAGAATTTCCTAAACTACCTAGTGTATGAAAATGTTCATGTATCATTTATTTGCCTCTGCTGACTTCAAGCTTCCTATGACTGGTTCTTTCGTTTTGTTCTTGAGCCCTTTGAGAATGCCTAGAGTCTCCCGTTGACCCCATTCTTGTCCTATAATACCCCAAGGATGAGCCCCAGTTATGTCTAAGTATCTTAAACATGTTGTATAGGCTGGTGAGCTAAGTGAATATAAGATGGTGGGATTATGTGGTTATTAGGCCGGAGAGCCTAGGAGTTAAAGACTAGGAGCCTAATTTTTTGTATATGTAATTATGCAGATAATTAATATAATATAAAAACATCGCCGCATGTAGACCGACCATGAAGAAAGAGTGATGGGGGACTAGGCTTCCACAAGGATGGATAAGGGAGATGAGGCTAAGTGTTGGGCCTAGGGGGATAAGCTAGGGGGCTTATCTCTAAAGAGGATAATGATTTATTATTATTTCCTTAAAGGCTAAGGTGGACAATTGTTGAGTGTTGTCCCAGATTCCTGGGAAGGGGAATGTATGTTAAGTGGAGAGCATGCAGCTCCAGGGAGACATGTGTTGATCTGAGCTCATGTAGATAAAACCCAAGAGTCAATCCATGGAGGGGGTTCATTCTCCATTATGCGATCAACTATATGAACCCTTTTGCTTTGTGCCTACAATTGCATACCCTCGCACTAGTATACCATACTCTACCTGAGTTCGCTGGAATCCTTTCTGCAGAACTCGTAATGTCTCTACACTGGACTACTGCATAGCCACACATCTCTGAAAATCTAATCCGTGAAACCGACCTGCGTCTTATGTGAATCTCGAGCGTTCCTTTTTTGTCCGTGCCATGTATATCATAGTTGTTGGCTATTGTGGCCTTGTAGTGCCTTGGCTGAGTGTGTCCTGTCACCATCGTTTGTTCCTTGCCGAGCCTTGTTGTTGTCCTTCAGGTGCTAGAATAGAGTTGAAGAAGCAGGTTGTCAGGCCTGTATGCAACACTCTCTCCAGGTGAGGGAGTTTGTGGTTGAAGAGGCAGGTTTTCAGGCTTGTAGGCAACTCTCTCCATGTGAGAGAGTGTGTTGAGGAAGTGAGAACTCTTGAAAGGGGGTCTTGTAGCTGCTACAGAGCTCTGAGAATTCTGGTCCAGCCTGTTGCTGAAGCCCAAGGTAAGGGAGGTGAAGCAACCAATGGACTGTCCGGTGTGACGATGAAGGTGTATACTCCTGGGGTGGGACATGCATGTGGGTAATGAGAGTCTATGAGTAGTGGGAATAAGTGGCTCTTGGGAGGGAATCCTTCCTCATAAACTATGTGTCTTACTGTTGACCTTGCCTAGCCTAGAATTCCCTTTCCTGGTGGAGCTTAGTCCCAAATTGGGGGTGACCTACCGCTGAGAGTGATGAGCAGCGTGATCTAAGGTTGGGAGGTTCGTGGAAGGTTTGAACGCAGTTGGTGGTACTATTCCAGTGGAAAAGATAAGTATAATTCATGTGCTCAATTTTGTATTTTATGCATGTTTGTGCTACTAATGTTTGAATATTATCATGTATTCCATTGCATGAGGATTTAATGTTAATCTTGTTTGAATCTGAACGGGTAGCAGTAATTCTGTGTTTATTGTGTTATGTGTTTTATTTAGATTAAAATGCACATATATCATATAAGTTTATATTCTGCATGGTAGCATTACCCGGTCTGTGGATGGCCGAGCATGTTACATGTCCTAATAGACGAATGTCCGATTTGTTATCTGCTTGGGGAAATTTCCATGGTCCCTACTGTTGTGTTTTCTGCTGGGATTGTTGACCTTGGGAGTGTGGAATGTGTTTAAGAATTTGTTTCGATCTCCTCAAGTTCTTTGTTGCCTTTGAGCCCTTCATTATATTCTCCCTTGTCGGGTTTACCTCCTAAAGAATCTTCAGCATGTGGGTCTCCTTGATCTTTTCCTTTCCTTGGTGCATCACTTCTCTCGACGACAACTTCATTACCATTATCATTTGTATCTCTCGGTTCCTCATGGCCTTTGATGTTGACTCCCTCTTTATCCAGTGGTTGTGGGGTTTGGTTTGGGGTGGTGTGATCACCTTCAGTTGTATTCAACTTTATTTCCTCGCCCAAAGATTTTGGTCCTTGGGACAATTTTGTATCTAACACCTCTGTCACTTCTTCATTTATAATAGGAACTGAAGTATTTACCTCCTCGTTGTCACTATCATATATCATGATCATGGCAGCAATGATAAGAGCTACTTATCCTAGGGCGTCCGAAAAACTGTTGGCTCAGTTCCTGATCCTCCTATCGTTATATGCCTTGAAGTCTATTGTGTAGTGTATTCCTCCATTGAGATGTTATCGGGGGTTTCCAACTCCTCCTCTCTTCCAAGTGTGACTAGATTTATGACCACAAATGATACTTCTAACACTATGACGGTTTCCCTTTGCAATTGAATCATCCTTTCAGCTTCCTCTAAGAGATTTTATTCCTCTGACCTGTCCATTGTCTACTCTATACCTTCTTGTTGAGATTGTGCCACTGCTACTTCCCTTATTGTCTGCTCTAGAAAGTGTTGGGCACTATAATTGTCTAATTAAATGGAAAATCAAATTGTTCAATATAAATTGTCAACCCAGGGAAGTCTATTATTTCAAGATAATTTTGCACAGTCTATGCTAGATTATGGAAGCATCTCTAAGATTATTGTAGTAGGGAAGTTCTTCTAACAAAAACAAACAAACAATATTGCTGACACAATTGTGCTGATACAGCTGGAGTGCTACAGAGTTAAAATCACAATTGCAATCTAAATTGATGAATCTACAATACCATGAATTGCCTACCTTATCTAACTTTCTAATTTACTTTTGTAGGAAGAAATTATATGCTATTGCAGAAGGGAAATCTACTTATTGCAAGAAGCTAATTCACACTTTTAATTCTCCAGAACAAGATTTAAACTTAATGCAGAAAAAGGAAAAGTAACTCTCCAGCCATGCTCAGCAATTGACTTCTAATTCTCATGAGACAAATCTACGCACATCTATCAGGAAGGGACTAAACTGTAACATCAGTTGCATTTAGAAACATCTAATAGTTAAACCAATTGCAATGAAAACAACTAAATCTAGAATTTGAAATAGAGGGGAATCAATGAAGAAGGTGGGCCCTTTCCTTCTCACCGAATCCACTTAAAGAGATAGATCACATTATGTTAAAGAAATTCAATCCAGATCTTCATTCAATTGCCAAAAAGATGTTTGAGTACAATAATCGTTCCTTTCTTCCATTCAAGCCAAAAGACTAACAACCTTTACATTACAAAAGCTCTTCTATTTAAAGTCAGAGTCAATCAGTGTTCAAAAATAGAGTAGTCCTGAGAATCCCTGATTCTCAGGCTGTTCGTTAGATATCATCAATACCAAATCTTGAATTCTCCTTCCTCAACATCGTGAACCAACATTCTAATCAACAAGTGTTGCATCATTCATATCATAACAGGATTGGTGGCGTCTGTTGTAACAACTTTCGAGATTAACAGGCTTCTGTAGTAGCAGTTGTGTAAAAGCTTCCAGGATTGATGGTCGTTTGTTTCAGAAGTCTTGTAACAACTCCCAGGATTGATGGGCGTCCATTGCAACAATCCTGTAACAGCTCCCAGGAATTGCGCATAGCTGTGACAACAACGACCCGATTCTCGAAGTGGGCTGTTCTGTCATTTTTATCATTAGTTGAATTATTTCATGGGTAAAATATGTGATCATATTCAATCAAACATGCTAAGTAAATGAAAACATAAAAGCAAGATGAATAGTTCGTACCTTGGGAAAAAGGGTCTTAGTGCTCGTTATAGTAGTCATTTAGCTTAGGAAATGAGAGGGTTGAATGATCAAAAGGTGTAGTGAAAAAGGGCATTTCAGGGTCCTAACATACCCCCCAACTGAAGACATTGCATGTCCTCATGTAAAAACACATTCAAACCTTATTTTGTAGCTGAAGTAGATGAGTATTTTCTCTAGTGAAAAATTGTTAAGAAAATATTCTAAGTGCTGGTAATTAAGAATGTTGTGTCAAAAAGAAGAAATCTGTTGTGTCAACCATCTGTTTGGGTTCTTCTTTTCTTGAGAATAGGATCAGTTTGAGTTGCTCGAGTAACAACTCGTGAATGAAACAAAGGTTCTTGTTTGCATGCGGCTAGCATACCAGGTGCTGATTTATGATGTTGAGATCTCCCCTGTTTTGCTGATGTTTGTGTAGAAGGAAGTCCATGTTCAGTATTGATTGATACATTTGTTGGTCTTGTAGCAACTGGAACTTTGACAACCTCATATCCTGCCTCATAGTAAATGTTGCCACATTCAAAACACATGAGTTCTTTTTCTCTTCCCATAACAACTTTTGTTAGTGCTAGGATGTCCATGGTTATACCTTCTGGATTCTTCTGTCGAGCAACTTCCACTTCCTGTTTCAAGGTTTTTATCTCTATTTTAAGAGTATTATTTTCTATTATTAGTGTCGCAATCTTGGAATTTTCTGTATTCTTGATCTTTTGCTCAATTTGGGCAAATAAATTTGCAAGTGGAACATCCTCGACATGTTGTGCAGCTGGTTCTTGTGTAACAACTGTGACTGTCAGAACTGGTTCTTGTGGAGCAGACTTGACATGGACAGGTGGTTCTAATATCTCAAACTCTGGTGGGAGAATCTCCTGTGGAGCAACTGGTTCTTGTGTAATAGCTGTATCTGTCAGGACTGGTTGTTGTGGGTCAGTCTCGACGTGGAGAGTTGATTCTTGTGGAACTGTCTCTGTATCAAGCATAGATGACAGTGGATGAAGAATAGGAACGACCTGCTCCATATTTGTCTTTCCAATTGCAGTTTCAACAGACTTGGTGGACCTGGTTTTTCTCCTAGGTAAAGTAGAAACGAAAGTAGTGGTCTTTTTCTTTACTGTTGGAGGAGGAACAATATGTTCTTCCTCAACCACACAAGGAGTACATTATGGTATACTAGGGTCTTAGATAATTTGGATTTCATCAACAGACAAAGGATGCGCAGAATCATTAGGCAACATCGTTGATTCTGCTGGGAATTGGGTGCATTTGCTTTGAAAGGAGAAGATAGTTTCCTGCAGTTCTGGGCATAAGGTAAAACCTGGTATTCGTACCCCTGGAGAATTCTCTGTTGCAGCAGCCAGAGGATTCTAATTTGATGTTGATCCAATTTGACCAATGGACATCTGAGGTTTTCCTTTGAATGGATGTTTCCTTTTCTGCGAAATTGCACAGGTAATGCTAATAGGTGCTTGATCGGCTGTAGCAGTAATAGGAGAATCCTGTGTAATTGTAGCAGCAGTAGGAGTGGTCTGTGTGATAGTTGGTGCCTCAGCAGAGGGGGTAGGCGGTCTTGATGGTATTGAGGACCGTGCTATCCTTGCTCGCTTTTTAGGTAATGTAGAGGTAGGAGCAAGGTTTTTCTTTTCAGAGGCAAGGGGTTGGATTTCAATAATCAGTGTATCAGCCAAGTGCTGTGATTGTGGTCGAGCGGTTGCATCCTCATATATTTGTTCTTCCACAGTTAGAGGCTGCTGTATTGCAAAGTCGTCGAGGCTTGTCTGTGTAGTGCCATGATGGCTTCGGGTTACATGCTTACTCTTCCAAGGCGTCTTACAGACAGTGATAGTAGGAGTTTGGGATGTTGTTGCAGCCGAGGGTAAAGGCTCTGGAAGAGGTCCATGGGTTTCAGTTTCAAGGACTGGTGCAATCCTTTCTGGACTTACAGATTGTGGTTGGGCTGCTGCATCAGGTGGTGGGTTATTAGAAATGCCCATACCTCTGCGAATTAAGAGGCTGATAAGTCTATGATTAGAAACACAATTCTTGGGGCTCTTGGATTTTTTTACAAAATGAGCCATGTTATGCAATTATTGTAGGAGATAATAAGGGATGTTTATCAATTTATGATGTCGATGTGATAATAAGATGAAATCAGAAAAATAAACAACTGGGTATCTGCCTTCATAGGTGATGTACCTTTTAAGAAATTCTGAAACTTTCCCCCATGGCTCTGGTAAGGAATTGACGTCTACACCTTTTCTATTGTTCTGAACTTGCTCATTGTTGACGAGGAACCCCTTCTGTGCATCCAGGATATGTGTTTTTCTATTAAACCATTAGTCTCATGTTCTTGGCAATCCTGTTACAACAACAATACTTGATTCTATTACTGGAATCCTTACCCCATTCACCATTGAGTACCCTTCAATAAGATTTTGACTGAATTCCAATACTTCGTCCTCACTAAACTCTTTCAACCTATTAAAATACGATATCCATCCTGCTTGAAAAAATATTTGGTAGGCTTCTGGGTGTAGCAGTAAACTGTCCAGAGTTGCGGGTTCATGTCTCACAACTGATCCTCCCATGATGTTTCTTGAGAGTTACAGGCAC
>SNQJ01S0193743.1:8379-25936 GCA_010110895.2 Picea sitchensis
TTGTGAATGTGTATTTCTCAATGATCTTGTTCTTATGTTGCTCTTATCTATTGAAATGCAAAGAAATATAATAATGGCATAAAACATTAACACTCTGTCCATCTCGTGAAATAGTCAGTGGCAGTAAGAATGTACTTGTGCAGCTTCGAGGAGCTAGGTGTGATTTCTCCTATGATATCCAACCCCCACTGCTCGAAAGTTCGAGAGAAAGTAACAGGTTGGAGTGGGACCACCTCTCTTTTCTCCTTTACAGTGCTTATTTGACAAGTCTTACAGTTTCTTCCATAAGTATGAGCGTCTTTGAACAAGTGGGCCAATAATAATTGGCTCTCAGAATCTTATGAGCGGTAGTGTTTCCTGCAAAATGTCCCCCAGTGGGGCCATCATGGAGTTCTTTCAATACCTTGTCTCTGTCTTCTCATTCGAGACATATTAATAGTACCCCGTCGTAATTGATATGGAAGAGAACCAAATTTATAAGACGATATTGTGAAGATTTTAATCTCAGGGCTCTCCTTTCTCTAGGGTTGAGGTTTTCAAGACAAGTCCCATGATGTAGGAGATAAGTTAAATATTTGTACCAGGAGTCTTGTCATGGGGAGATGTATGCTACTTCACCACACCATAGTGTCATTTCATTCTCCCATCCGAGATCTTCATCTACTTGATCATGGGCTTCGGTCGCAAGCTTGCACAAACCTTGTCCTTTTACTATTTTTGCAGGTTTTATATCTAGATCAAATTCCTGGACCACCACCATTCAATTCCCCCTTATTTCCCTCATTTATTTCTGGGTAAACAAGGATCGGACTACGGGGTGTGGCACAATTACTTTGGTGTGATTCTTGAGGATGTAAGACCTGAAATTTTTTACTGCCTTATAAACCACGTAGGCCTGCTTGTCTACAGCAGAATAATTGAGCTCAGCTCCTTGAAGATTAGTACTCATAAATGACACTGGGGCTTTGTTGTTTCCATCATCCTTCTGAGTCAAGACTACAGCTAGCAATTTATCGGAGGAGAAAGTATAAAGGAAAAAGTCTCTATTGAAATCATGACTTCGCAACACCAGGGCCCGGGAAATGGCAACTTTGATATTGTTGAAGGCATATTTTCTCTCATCATCCCACTTAAATTTGGCATCTTTGTGAATCATATTTTGTAAGGGTTTTATGATTTCTGCAAAGTCAGGAGTGAACTTCATCACAAAATTTATTTGCCTAAAAAAGGACTGCATAGCTTTCTTGTTATGGGGTAAGGGAAGTTGAGATATGGCCTTAATATTTTCCAGGTCTATGTGAATCCCTGCTTGAGATATAATGTGACCTAACAGCTTACCTTCCTCGGCACCGAATATAGTTTTCTTAGGGTTTAAGGATATATCGTATTTCCTACACCTCTCGAAAATCTGAGTTAAGTGTTGGATGTGCTCTTCAATATTTTTTGAATACACGGTTACGTCGTCTAGATACACTACCATGCATCTATTAATTATTCCCCGGAAAGCTATGTCCATGGCTCTTTGGAAGGTTTCTCCTATGTTAATTAACCCGAAAGGTATGTGCTTATAAGCGAAGGTTCCCCATGTGGTTCGAAAAGTTGTTTTTAAACAATCTTCCTCTGAAACAAGGACTTGGTTATAACTTGAAAAACCATCTAGTAGAGAGAAGATCTTCGAGCCAGACACGGTTTGCAAGAGTTGTTCCATCGATGGGACTGGGTAATTATCCTTTTCTAAAGCCCTGTTGAGGTTCCTAAAATCTACGCATAGGCGGATCTCCCCTGAATTTTTCCTCACCGGAACAAGGTTCACTACCCAAGCAAAATGCCTAACCTGAAAAATGATCTTGGCATCTAAAAGCTTCTTTAATTCCTGATACATAAGAGGCTCCAGGGATGGGTGATACTTTCGGAGATTCTGTTGGAAACGTTTTACTTCAGGTTTTAAAGGGATGGTGTGTTGAATGATGTGGGTATCATATGTTTTCAAATCCCTATAGGACCATGCGAAGACATCCTGGTATTGTCTGAATAATTTGAGGTAAGATTTCCTCTCTTCTTTAGACATAGTCTTGCCCATATTCACATTCTTTGGACTCTTTGGGGTCCCAAGATTTATAGTTTCATGCAGGGGACAAGAGCTACCAATCATTGTGTTTTTGGGTCCCTTAAATCTCTCCTTGATATCAAAAATATTTTATAGATTAGCTATCCCTTTTGGGATCGTGTGACCCTTTGATTTATCCATAGGTCGTCTCGTCTGAAGATTGGTTTTTGTGGACAGCTCTTGGAATTATTCATCATCAATAGCGAGGTCTTTGAAATTGTCTTGGTTAGTCAACAATTTTATGATTTGTTCATCTCCTTCGAAGACTTTCCGATTGGAAATGTTATTAGGTACCGATAGTTTGTAGAGCAGTTCCACAGTGAATTGGGATGCTTCATAATCTTCTAAAGGCGACAGCCTAGAAGCGGTTGTGGCCAAGGAGTCACCAAGAATATTCTTTGTTCTGGGGATCGCAGTAATGTTAAAATCCTCAAAGTGTTCTATTAACCTATGCACCTCCTGCTAATAGTTCTTCAGATGAGGAGAATTGCAATGTATAGTATTTCTTACTTGTCTAAAAATAATTTCGGATTCCCCAAAAAATTTCAATCCTTTGATATCCAAATCTATGGGTTTCCTTAATCCTTGTACTAGAGCTTCATATTCGGCAATGTTGTTGGTACATTCAAATTCTAGCCTACAGGACAATAAATGGCATTTAACAATAGGATTGATGAGGATGCATCCTACTCCAGACCCTTCTTGAGATTTAGATCCATCAAAATAGAGGGTCCAAATTTGTGAACGGGAATCTTTATTTTCATTTCACTTATTAGTTTCTTGCTTCGTGACCTCTTGTTTCGCTAGCTCTAGCACCGATTTTTGGCAGAAAAGGATGTCTCCTGTCGGTATCGCCGATTTCTCTTGAAAAAGAAATTCAGAGTTTTGGGTAAGAGGAACATTGGATAGGAGGGGGGCGAAATTTCCGAAGTAGGATTCGCAGGAATAATTGCCCAATATGGGGAAATATGTGGATGATGGCTCGTTATGGGTTTATAAGTCAGTGATCGTATGTTTTAGATATCTCTCCCTGTCGATTATGATCATGTTCTTCTATCCCTTCAGTGGTAGATAGAGGTGTACCCAGTCCGTACTGAAGTATCTGTTTAGATTTTCAGTCCAATCTCGACTCAGTAATAGCCCATATGCCTCTGGGATATCCACTACAATAATGTTGATTACTTGCACAAGTGTGGGGTGCGTCGATATTCTGATCATCACATCTTGAGTTCTCCTATGACCTTGACCTAGGTCATGTCCAGTTGTATGACATGTTTATCTCTCTTAAGAGGAATGGCATTTAATTTTTTGTAGACAGACAAGGGCATGACGTTGGAGGATGCTCTAGAATCTACCAAACAATTATGAAGGTTTCTATTAAGTACTTCAAACATTAAGAGGAACGGTGGGACAAAAGGTTTTTCCTTTCTATATCCCAAACAGGTGTTCAGAGTTGGTTTTCCCACCGGATCTGCGTGAATCAAATTTTTCTCTGGGCCATTTCCCGTCATCGAGTTTTCCGCAGAGTTCAAGTCCTGTAACAGAAAGTCTTTCTACTGAGGGATCCTGCATATATCCATAACTAAAATATTGGCCTTTAGCTTCTTCAAATATTCGACCACGTTGTAATCTAGTTTGGGTGACTCTTGGGTATGAATGCTTATAGGATTTTTACCGAGAGTGAAAGACGTTTTCAAGTGGTTGGGATTTAACTTACTTTGTGAAGCTCAGGTGGCATCGGTATCTTTCGAGTCGGGTGGCTCCTTGTTGCGAGTCTGTATCACTGAAACTTCCAAGGGTTGTTCCTGAGACTCAAACAGATCGTCGAAAGGCATGATCAGGTCATGATCCCATATCAGCATGGTTGTATCTCGTGGTGGGTCCACTTCTTCCTAGTCAGCAATATTCATGGCCGAACTACTTGGTTGTTCGGTCAGGGAGACTTCATCTAGAAAACGATTGGACATTAAATTCATGGCGTGGACCCATTGAGGGAAATCTCTTTCGGAGTGGTTTTCCTGATGATAAGTACAAAAAGAATCAGACACGAAATTCCCTAGATCGATATTTAAGTTAGCAAGGGGAGTTTCAATTGATTTGAAAGGCGGGTTTCTTTTAAAGAAAGGCTTGTAGGGCCTTTGGCCTTAGTTTCCCTCTCCTACATTTCTCTTCATTTCTATAAAAAAAAATTAAAATTTCGTAACCATGCATTGTAGATATTCTATATCACCATTACCTTTGTCGGGAGTCTGTTCAACCAGTTTTCCTGGAGGCCTAGTCAGAAGAAGTCCTCTCCTAGGAGGGTTCTGGGTTTATTTAATTACTAGAGAGACCTGGCCTTCTTTACATCCTTTCATCTTGAATTCTATCGTTTTGGCCTCCTCAAAATTTTCCACTAGGGTTTTCTTAGCGGATATTTTTACAAACATAGAAATAGAAGCCAGGAGCGCGTTGGCGTAAACCTCGATTTGTAACTCTTGAGTTGGTTTCGTTGCGGGCTGGAATTTGTTTAAGATGGTTGTGAATCTCTGATTGAAATCTTTGACCCTTTCTTTCAAACTCATGGTGGTTGCGAACAACTCAGCCATCAGATCCCCTGTGGTAGTTTCTTCTATAAACTTATCTAGAAAGTCTTTCTAGAACTTAGTCCAGCTGGTTATCAATCCTACTGGCAAGCTGAAATACCATGTGGAAGCTAAATTTTCAAATGTGTAGGGGAAGAGTCTACAGAATACATCTTCATGATGAATGTTCATAAGTCTAATCGCAAGTATGAAATTCTTGATGTGATCTTCAGGTAATCCTGAAGTTTCAGGGTCATACTTAGGAAGCAGTTTCTCCGGATGCCAAGGAATATTATGTACTCATACAAGGACGGCCACGGTGTCTCCAGCCAACCATGGTTGATTGTTCCAGAAGTGGGATTTCCCTTTCTTCCTCGTGATTATTACTATCCTCCATATCTTCAGAATCTGAGTCAAACTCTACTTCTTTCGAAAAGTCGTTTGGCTCAGAGACGTCGGCAGCTAGTGTTTCGAGTATCAAATCGAGAGGTTCTTGGATTTTGATAATTGTGAAATCTATTAATTCTTCTACAGAGTGTATGAAAACTTCGTCGGGAGTGTTAACCACTGGTCTACTTTGTTTTTTTCTTCGAGGGAGTATGGGAGCTAAGGAAAATGCACTGATCTTCCAGGCGTAGGCTCTAGTGATTCTCCTTAATTGATTCACTTCCTCATGAGGAAGGGCGTAAGGTATTTCAGGGTGAAAAGGTTATTCCTTGGGCTAGGGTGAGTTATCCATTTCAGGAATACTCAACATTTGTGGGTTGTCTTGTGGCGGACTAGCCATGCATGTGGGTTGTTACGAATCTGTAGGCTATTTGAAATGATAGATAAAATATATATTCAACCATTCATTCTCAGGCCCTCCTTCTAGCGCCAATTTTTTTGATGGGACCTAAATCCCTTGACTCAACAGTAGGAACCAAACCCTCCACTACAGCCCAATTAGACTCTGCAGCATTTAAAATGGAATGGTTCTCTAGATCTTGCGATATGGCCAATTTATCGATGGGATTTGTGTTTATTTGTGAAGGCTCTTCCTTTAGTTAGGACTATTTTCTTCTGTATTTTCTCTTGGGTGGGGTTGATATGAGATATGCAAGCCAGCATAAACCAACTTGACAATTAACAGTGTTATCACTCCAAGAGTCACTCCCAGACTGCAAATCAAAGTAAGCTTGGTAGCATAGAAATATAAATGCTTGATTGGTTTTGTGGATTAAGAAGAAGAAAACAAGGAAAGGGGAGGAAAGTAAGCTACTGTAAATCAATGATGGACCATTGGGCTATGGAGTCAAGAAAACACCCTGCTCATTAAATGCAATCAATATGCATATCAGATAAAGGTTTATTGAATAGAGGAAAAAAATATAACACAAATAAGAACATCCATAAGGCAGAGATCCTCTCTGCATAAATGAATTCAAGGTACTTGAATATAAACAGTGACTAATAGGCAAAATACATCAGATCCTCAGATTCTCAAGAATCCATTAATCAAAGGCAACCATGATCCTAAAGGTGTGCAATTCATTCAAGTAAGTAGACAAATTGGGAAATAAAACAAGAGATACAATATGATAACACATATATCATGAACCTTCAATAACAGAAATGTTTACAAAAACAAAATCCCCTCAGGGTTACAATGATCACAGGCAAAGTGCCTCCTACAGCTCTCTCATCTCTCTTGCTCATGAATCCAACTATTCAAACTATTTTAATCCATTTACATTTATATGTTACCAAGCTTACTCTCATTTGCAGTCTAGGAGTGACTCTTGGAGTGTTAACATAATTGGCATCATTTTCGGGGACGGAGATGAATGATAAATCTTCCCTGGGAGAATGACATTGATCAGATCCAGCTTTTGATGGTGAACAAGGGTTGGTCACATAATCAAGACTGCATCATTCACCTGGTGACTCCACTTGAATCCACTCCATGAAGGAAGATCGTGTTGGCGACTTCACTGATACGTAACAGTCATAGCCATGGAAGCTATCTTGGCTCGGAGGTTTGCACCTTTCAATTTTTCAGCTATTCCTGGTTTTCCTAATCATGTGCCTTCCTTCTTAGAATGCGTAGATTTTTTTCCTTTATTTCATGGAGATGAAGGGGATAACCCTACCCAACACCTCATAGATTTTCATCAGTGTATAGATCGGTTGAATGTCTATCATGAAGATGCTCTCATGAAGTTATTATTATACTCATTACATGGTGATGCTCAAAGGTGGTGGTATCATTCACTCCTTGTTGCCAGCATATCTTTGCTGCAGGAATTTCATGCAGCCTTCAATAAGCATTTCAGTAGGTACTACTCTTCTGAAAAAATTCTTGAAGGGTGTTGTGAAAAATACAAGCTTTATATTCAGCAGGAAGTAGAGACCTCTTCATGTGATGAGCTTAGTAATAATCCGATTGAAAGTGAAAGTGAAGATGAAACTGAGTTTTCTAATGAAGATGTGCATGAAAATTTTTCTCCTTCTAATTCCTGAGAAGAGGACTTTCATGGCATGATTGATGGTTGTACTAATGATTGCATGGATTCAGATCCATTAAATCCTGTAGCTTATGCATCCAATCTCGTTGTTTTACAAGAAGAAACTATTGTAGAAAATGATCTTTCTCCTTTCCTGCAAGAGGTTTCCCATCCTTTGTTAGTACCTGAGATTGAAGAAGAAGATCAGGAGATTGATCATCTTTTTATGCAAGAAAAGGGCGTGCTTGATTCACCTATTTTTCATGAATATTTTGATGAAGGAGAGTAGATCTCTTTTGTCGATGTGAAGAGCATCCCACCATTTTATGACAGCTATGAATCATATGTTGATGAAGAACAACTGTTTATAGAAATCAGCCATCTGGAAACTCTCGCAGCAGACATTCAACAGTCACCTTCTCAAATCCGTGAGCCCACATGTATTGTGTTGGAACCTGGATCTTCAGAAGACACCAAACAGTCTATCATCAATAGTGAAGCTAGCATACAGTCCTATTCAGATTTGCAAGCATCTGAAGGTGGCAACCATGATCAGCAGGAGGATATGCAGAGACTTTCGGATCTTCAATTGAAACAGCAGCATGAGGTATTTGTTTTCAGTCTTATAGATCCATTTGCTAATTATCTCGAGTCTTTGAGCAGCTTGGATGTCAGAGCACTTTTGTCAATTGAAGGATGGTTGTCCTTCTCTTTTGAAATGCATTTATGTATTCTTTGGTTTCCTACATTGATCATTTTCGGATCAAGATGCTTACCAATCAGTCAGATGCTTGTATGGCTTCATTGGAAGCACGCTTTTACCTAATCTGAAGCAGCACACTTGATTAGAGTAGAAGTAGGAAGAAATAAGCTCATTTTTTAGCATTTCCTTTTTGTCAATTTTCAGCATATAGTCATATCAGTTTCAAATAAGGAACATAGGTGCTTTCGAGTACAGAGGTTTTCTAGGAAAGAGTTAAAGATGGACAAGGAACGGGTATACAAGTTCTTGGAAGCTCACAGGGAGCATGCCATCCCCCATGCAGCCTATGTTAGCACAATAATTCTCATTTAGAAGAGGCCTAACTATCAGAGTTTTGGATTTTTTCTAAATACCAGTTCCCTCAGTGGTAAAATACACTACCTCTTTTCACTACCAAGGCATCTAAGTAAAGGGGGTTTGATATCATGAAAGGAAATTAATTACTCTGCACATGTTCAAGATTGAAGGCACTACGTTTTTTACAATGCTACCTAAACCGACACATAGACACAACATAGTGGCGCTACCTATAAGCGTTGTGTAATATTCTGGCAGAAAATGAATTGTGCAGAGTTATTTTACCAGTTTTGAGTCATTAACTTAAAACTTTTATTGTTAACAATTGAGAAAGTATTTTTGAAAACTGGAGGAGGTTTTTGTTCATAACATTCCAAATAACAAAAACCTCTCTAAGTTTTTCAAAATGTGTTTTTTTTTTAGATATATTGGATATAGAAGTAGGTGTTGCGTACTTTGCACAATGGCGCTACGTACTAATTTCCTGTAGCGGTCACGGTTTTGATATTGGCCTTGTTGGGAGGTTGCCACATGTCAAGGAGGGTTAGAATGACTTATAAAGGATAATTTAGATGTCAAGGGACACTTTCACCTAATATTTAGCTCCAGCAAAGGACTCATGCATGAGGTGGAAACAATTTATTAATGACTTCCAACAAATTCATGAAAATCAGCAGTTTGTTGGATTTTTGTCTCTTTGACTGTTGCCACCTATCTCCAAGGCTTAGAATCCAATGGAGGAGATGGGATTAAACCTCCTTAGGTTATTTGGATGTTATTTTCTATTTAAGGAAGGAGATATCTCTTGGAGAGGGGTTGGATTCATGAGCCAAGAGAAGCTAGAGAGAGTAGGAATAGGTTGTTTTCTGTGTGTGTTCATTTGTAAACCTGAGGGCCTGTTATAATTAGCATTTCTACCATTAGAGATTCATGAGAGTTTCTTATCAGAATTTGTGTTCTTTGTTATCATCCTATCTTGTCATCTTTCTTGAATAATATTTACAGATTTTGAAGATCAAAAGCTGCCTTTGGTTAATGAATTCATGAGCTGCAAAGGATTTGTGGTAATTGCTTGTTAATCACAGTTTATTGTTCAATCACTCTTTAATCTATATTACAGAAAGGATATATGTTATGTGTTTATCCTTATTTTTGTTTACCTTCTATTCTTCTATCCATATTTGCATAAGCCTTTTGTCTGGTAGGCAGCTTGATTGCCTTTGATGTGTAGGATGTTATGACTCCATGCCCAATGGAATGTATTTGCAGCAGTCTGATGCCCTCCTTTTTACTCTCCTCTTGTTGATCCACCTATTCAAACTATTTTAATCCATTTACATTTCTATGTTACCAAGCTTACTCTCATTTGCAGTCTGGGAGTGACTCTTGGAGTGTTAACAAACAAGATTAAGTTTTAATTACTAGGGAAGAGGTTAAGCTTGGGATAACCCGCTGCTCAACATGCAGAGTATTACTCTATACCACGGGCCTAATACTAATACATTAACCATGTGAGCATCCAATTATTTTCTAAGAAGCTAACTATCAGAAAGAAAGAACATATGTAATAAGATAATGGAAAGAAAAATAATTCATCTACCATAACCATGCATTACATAATAACACAACGATGTATATTCATCATTAAATCCAAGAACATCAAGACATTGCACCAAATAACTTGAAAACAGAATTAATTTCTCTTACTCATTACTGCATCATTCATGAAACAGGATAGGAAGTAGTTCTTCTCCAAGTCCAATGACATGCATCTGATGAGAATAGTTTTTCTTTGATCCAGAAGGACTTCTCAATTCGTAGCAGTCTCAAAATAATTCTTAGCAACCAAAAAGAAAGAGTTCTTACAACAACCATCGACCCTTTTCTAATTGGACGATGTCCTCATTTATAATATAAATTTTTAACCGATACTAACAGATAATTGCAGTTTAAACAAAACAAAAATTGCCACGTGGTGTTATCTTCTAACAGCTTCTTTAACAGTCATCTTGAGATACTTCTTCGAAAGGATGACTGCTCTCATACTCAGTCCACCTGACAAACAGTTTTTCACAAGTTTGGGCCCATGGAAATCTATCTTATTCCATTGGGGCCACATATATTCCCCTTATGTCTACTTCATGCATCTGGTACTTTACTAAGCTGGAGTTTAGTTGTTGTAGCATGGTTTGGGCTTTGACTGGATGTTCTGTGAATTGTCGTACTTTCCCTGGCTTTGCATCAGCTGTTTTTGTGAACTCTTCGATCCATAGTGCATCTTGTTTGGCATGCCTCTTGAACACGTCGCTCAGGTCAATGAAATTATCAAGGTGTCGAACTCGAGGAACTTGGCATCCTTCATCACTCTATCAATCCTTCTTTGGTTTTTATTTCTATTTCATCGGTGAGATCGCAGAGCAATCTTTTTTCGGTGATTGGGGAATCCTTCCTGCAAGTGGGGTTGAGATATTTTAGCGATCGAACAAATATGACATAAGATACCAACAAACATAATCGACTGGTGCATACCTATGGAGCTCATTAGTGTCAATCATTTAATACTTATGTGATCCCAGTTGTTCCTTTGAATGACCTGCGATGACTTTTATCCACGTTATTGCTCCTCTTCAGTTTAAACGATTCACGTCAACGCGCCAAAGTGTGGAAAATCGATTACGGCGGATAAGAGCATTGGAACGATCATAGTAGTTGCTTAACCTTTGGGACTAGGAAAAGACACCAAGGTTGAGCGTGCGCGTGTATTCTCCCAGAAGGTCAGATACCATAGTAAGGAAGTCGTTAAATGCCTCCAGAATCTGTATTACCAAGTGTGTTAACTATCATTCGTCAATAATGGAAGCTAGGGAGTTTAAAGAGATTGGAATGATCGTACTGCACATTCTCTCCAACTCTGATCTGCAGCGCTTTAAGCATTCTGGATTACATCCGACGAGAAGCTGTGAAACGTTAAGTATTCAAGGAATATTGTCATGAAGAGTGAGGGTTCTTTTGGCACGCTCTGGTTTGCTACTTTGTTTGGCTATAAATTATAGGAATTATGTGGGGAATTCCACACATAAGTCAAGTTTATGATTTTGTGACGCTAATCTTGTGCATTTATTCAGGAGAAACTTGGTGTACTGGTCCTTTATTACCTGCAGGCATCCAAGCCACCACGTTTTTGCATTATGGGATCCCCTCCTAACGAGGGACGGGGTTTGCGAGGTAGTCGGAATACCAGGTTCGAGCCCCAACCCACCTGGGATTCATTCTTATTAGTTCCCAGTGTCCTCGAAGCTTCGACAAGAGGTACAGGATTTTTTTTGGATAGGGTGTCGACGCCTCTAGAGGAAGTTGGGGTGGAGAGAAGTACAAATGAAGGAGTTGTGATGGATATTGTGCCCCCATAGGAGAAAACACCACAGAGAAATGGGAGGCCTAGGAAAGACACCGGAGAAAGGGAGGAAGACTGCCCCCAAGCTGAGCTGAGTATACATCCTGTCGTTGAGAGGTCTACGACACTTACTTGTCGATCGGGACTTATGGGGACTGCTAGTAAAGGAAGCGGGGAACGAAAGGGGAGGGAAAAAGAATTGGGTTCTCCCGTTAAGAGTTATATCCAGCAGTTAGAGCAGGCCCAACTTGCTATAGCTGAACTCTACCAATAAAATAGAGAGTTGCGGAGCCAGTTGGTGGCGAAGAACCAGGAGGTATCGGCGTCAAAGGGTCGCGGAGGAAGAACAGTTTGGCTCCAGAGACAGCTTCGAGAATCTCAATACACAATTGTGCAGTTGTGTGAGGCACAGAGGATGGCAGCAAAAGAGGGAAAGGAAACATTATAGGATGCGAGAAGTAGTCTGAGAGAAGGTGTGTGCATAGGAGATGCATAATGGGCGAGCCTTTTCTTTGTGTTCCTTGAAGTGACGCTTAATATTTATTCTCTTTTGTAGTAAGGATTTTGTACTCTCACTGTGACCGGGCTAGCTAGTAAATATGTCGACGATATCTATTTGTATGTAGCCCAAGTTTGGTGGGAAATTTTCTAATTATATGAAAACTCGAAGCTTCTTGAATGTATCAGGTTCCCTTTTGAATGTAAATTAACTACGTTCTTCTATCTAAGTTTTTTGTGCAAATTATATGATTTTATAATTGTTATTTTTTTGCAATGTGAATTTGTTGATATGTTCCCTCTAAAACTTCCGATATTGATTGATGTTGACGTGGATTATCAACCTGGGGTTACTTAAAATATTTGAACATACAATTTAGAATTCGGATGGTGGGTAAGGATTGCACTTAGGGGATCTACTTACATCGAAAGCACTAAAAATATATTGTGACCACCTATACTTGGGTGGCATCAGGGATCAGCAATTCAAAATGTAAAATTTAATGTGTATTTTATTTTGTAACTCCTCGACGTCAAAATCGTGTCGGGTGTTGGCAATCGGTGATACCGCTTTTCCCTTTGTGCGACGCTTACCTTTTCATTTTCCTACCGAATCCGAACGGATCGGTCTTCGGTGATACCTCTGCCAAATTTCAATCGTAAAAGAAATACTTTCATCTACCGACGCCGATGAAGATCAGCGTTCGGCTATTTTAAACTTCTCAAATGATTTTCATCACCTTTAACATTTACCGATGCCAAACTTCTAAGTGCGTCGAGGAAATATTTAGTGTGTCGATTCCTTAAGTAGCTTGTTAAGGACCCTTTAACGATTAAGATGATTCTTTGTTTTATGTTCAGGTGGGCCTTTTAAAAAATTCAAACATGAACATAAAAATAAGCGCAAGTATCAGTTTCATACTGAAGGAAAAACAGACAGCGTAAAGGATCAAGTGGTACCCAAAAATAAAAAATGAACATATACTTTTAGGGTGTGTTGAGTGCTCAACAGGTGGGTGGCTGGTGTGAGATTCAAAGGAGAATATATGTGCCATGGACTAGTTGTATCATCTTCCTCAAATTGGAAAAATCCATATTTTTTAATGACCTTAGTAGGATTGGTACTGGATTGAAGAGGGACTTGATGACTATAGATACTACCAATCACTAATGAAGCAGAAGGTTGTGAGGAGGAGGGACCTCCGGTGACACTACCACTACTTGTAGATGACATGTTGAAAGTGATAGGTATGGGTGGGTGTTGACGATTAAAATCGTAACGATGAATTACACCCACAAAGTATTGCTTAAGCCCTATTATTTAACTATGCTAATAATATAATACTAGTAGGTGGGACCCCCTTGTAGACTAGAGGCACAAGGATAGACATATCACACATTTTTTTTGCTCTTGTTTTGATGCTTCCTACACAGTCCTACATTGATTAACGATTCAGTCTTGGTTTCATTTTGACATGATAATAGGTGGATGATGCATTTTTGTGGAATGCCTTTTGCGATACAAAACAGTTTCATGGTTGTGAGGAGCATGTTATTTATAGTTGCTATGATTTAACCTTATGATTGATCACCTAGCCACATATGTGCAAGAAATATTTTAATGGTATCATAATCAAGACAAGAAAAAAACCTATGAAAAAATACTAAAGGGAAAGAATTTATATCTTTGAGTTATGATAAAGGACTATATGAGTTCGAATGGAAAAGCTAAAAGATATTAGCATCATTCCTAACTATTATTCTATTGTTGGTTAGCGAACTATGTGAATTTCATTAGATTTTAATGGAGCGCATTATAGCAATTCAATGTGTTATGGCAAGGGTTAACGTGTAAATGATATCGGGTGGTGCACTGTGTAAGGGATATAGTCGCAGATTTAATATGGTTTGGCATTGAATACATGGTTTAATAGATTGGTGAATGTAATGCTTGTTGGGTTGTCTCGCACTTCGAATTGAATAGGCTAGGCGATGGAAGTGATGTGCATTTACTACACGTTACTCCATACTCCCCCTATCGGTCGTCACCCTAGCATTGTTCCTTTGTTGCATTTTTCAATCTGTTGGTTTTGAAGCTCCACATTTCAAGCTCTTGGAAGGAAGAAGGCTCGGCCAACTCGCCATTTAAGAGTTTTTCCACAAGTATGATTCTTTTTCTCCATCCATGAGGTATTCTCTATTGTATGAACAAATGATGTCTTAGTGATTCTTGGATTATGTGTGTTCTTGAGATTTTTTTAATGATTCGATGTGTGTTATAGCTCTCTTTGATGATTGTAAAATGTTTGGGATTTCAAGCAAAAGAATTGGGTATTTTAAATTGTGCATTGACTGGTTGCTCGGTCAGTTTAGTATCGTGATGGGTCTTTGTGGAAAAATAATTGAATGGTGGTACATATCTCTCTATTTTGATGATGGAGGGTTTCGTTTTGTGTATTACCGTCTGTTGTTTCATTCCCTCATAGTCATGATTGTAACCTTTACCCGGTTGCAGAGGGATTGCTAACAATTGTTGTGTTTTCTTCAAACCCCGAGTCATCGTCGTTGGCCCGTTCTTACTGTCTTTTCACCAAAGTATCCCAAGATTGAGTCTTGGGTGGCCCTAACATTAATATATGCATGTATGGTTATGGATTGATACAATTTGTACCTCGGCGTTATGTCAAAAGGATGTATGTGTCCTCACTAGTGTTGTTGTCAGGTTGTTCAGCTCTTAAGTAATTGGATAGAGATGTTATATCTCTGTGTTTTCTTTTAATAACTGCCATTGTTAAATTAAATTTCACCTCTCCTCTGCAAGTGTTAACCACACTATGTGCACTAGCTATTTTACCCTACCTTTCTTTGCTCTCCTCGGTGGTTAACTATTGGTTTCGTTGCCCAGACTGGGAGTAATAAGAATATTGTGTGTCTCACTACTATGTCTTTTTTGAAAGGTATTTTTTCATGTGGTTGATAAGTCTCGGAAGACCATCAACTCTCTGTGTTATTGTTAAAATATGAGTGTGCTCTTGTTTTCTCCCTGCATTTGTTTATGACAGAGCCCAATTTAGATTCCAACTGTCTTTTCTCTCTTCAGGCACCTTCTGGGTTGTCAAGTATTGGTGTATCGATGAAATGGTTATGGAGGTTTTTTCTCATCCTTCTATGATAAAATTGGTTGAACAATTACAAATGGAACAGGCTCTTGTATACAATCGAGAGATGTCTTCTTTTCATTATGGTTTCACTCACTGTGTTTTTACCAACGTGGTTTTGATTGCATATGGAGACATCTCTGTGGTTCCTGCTAGGCGCGCTCAGGGTTATGGATAGTTTTAAAAATGATGCATGTGTGTAGTTGGTTATGTTCACTTCATATATTATATTGGATCATCGTACAGATTACCAATGGTTTTAAAAGGAATGTATACCCATAGAGATAAGGCTCGGGTTTATTGTTTTGGTTGATTGTTGTTTCATGTCAAGGTTTTGTGATTGATATGATGAAGGTTGTGTATAATCGTGCATGCTTCAAAGTCTGTTCGCGTTTTAAAAAGAGACTTGTGTATATTTTAATTGGGCCTGATTGTTAAACAGTGAATGTTGATTGTTATCGTGATGCATTGTGGACTATCGGGGATGGATGTCGAGCATATTGATGTGCATTTTTTAATTTTTTTTTTTAAAAGGAAAGAAAAGAAAAAAAGGATCAATGTTTTGTTAAAAAAGATTGTTGAATGGAAAGGTTGTTTTGTTTATAAGTTATGATTGCATAGATTGTTATGAATTGAGAAATTCTGGGAAAGTTAATTATTGGAACAGCAGACAGTTTGGTATAAAATTGAGAAACAATGAATGTTGGTTCTTTTTGGATTGATTCTAATACAAAGTTATGATTATTGATTATTTAATTTGTTTTATGAACAATATCCACTATCATCCAATGTCATTTTCTCACTTTTTTCGCTCATTACGAATCCCCTCACAATCCCAGATTCACTTTGCACGACCTTAAAATTAAATTAAAATTAAATGGAAACTTTGTATTACAACAATTAAAGGATGACACAGAGATGGGTCACAGTTGATATTATTTTGTTACTATAACACAGTTGTTTGTTTAATGACTTGTTGAGCAGTAATCAGGTTCTTACTCCCTTTCATTTTATCACTTTTCCACTCCATACAACCCCCTCAGATATCCCAGAACCTTTATTCACCCCTTTCTCATTGACAAGTATTATATGAATTTTATGGATTGGATTGCATAGGCATGATGTGTTTGTTGAGATGTCATGTATGGCTTGTTTCATTGCCAGACTTTGTTTCATATTAAATGAGATGTCATGTATGGCTTGTTTGAGAATCTAGTTGCTAATAAATGTTTCATACAACATGAGCTTCTTCAGCAGAGGAAGCCATGGTTGAAATAACAGGGGCAGAGGTAATTGGAACAGAGGCCCTAGAAGGCCTAGATTTTCGATACATTTTGATGCATATCCACAATAGTTAAACTAACTCTTCCAAGCTAGATTTTTCAATTGGATTGGACAAGGGGTAGTCCAGCCTAGGCCAAAAGGGCCTCCCTTGCAACCCCATCATGTCCCTGGTATCCCTATCCCCCCTCATGTCTCATTACAGCCTAAAGTCCCTGCAAATGAAGGATGGAAAAAGATTGTTCACCCAGCAATCTCCCAACATCGTGGTTGGCCCAATTTGTCTCTACCTGCTCCTCCACCACCGGTTAACCCAAATGTCCAAATTTCCCCTACACACTTACCTATACAGTCTTCCCACACAAGAAACAGACTCAAAACCGAAGCCCACCACATGCATGATAAAGGAAAATTTGTTGCTTCCCCCTCCTCTCCCCCAAGTTATTCAAACAAATTTGTTTCATCCTACATGCACTTGAGAGATGATTGCTCTCATGTTATCAGTGAGATCAAGCCTAAAGGCTCCACATAGCCTAAGGCTAATTCAGAAAAGTCAAAGGGAGACAACAGCAACAAAGGGAAAATTTCCTCCCAAAGTGGCAAATATGGTTTTTGAGTATATTTTATTATTGATTGTTGAGAACAGTTGACTGCTGAAGTTTTTGGACAACATAATATTTTTGGATATTTTGGATATTATATTTTTTGGATATGATTTAAAATATCATTGATATTTGATTTTCAAATTATGAGAATGATGATGGGAGCCACAAGGAGGGATGTGTTTGTTTGATTGACTTGTTATGTTTATTTTTGTTAAGAAACCAAAGGGAGTCACAAGGGATCCCACCAACTAGTTATTATTTATTAAAGACCCTTATTATTATTATATTAATTCTTCCCCTAAACTAAAAGTTAGTTGAGTTTTAGTTAACTTAATTAAAAGAGGTAGTTGAACTACTTCAACTAATTTTGATTGCTTAAAGGAAAAAAGAGAAGGAAGAACAAG
>SNQJ01S0193744.1:7605-17653 GCA_010110895.2 Picea sitchensis
AACTTATGACTACAACAACTAAATTTATGAAATTTCATTATTTGTTTTCTGATATTACTCCAATATTTCATTTTTTAAATGTTACAGGTGAATTTCATAACTTTTGTTGATTGATTTATTGTGTCAACTTCTGTCCAGGGTGACCGTGTCCAAAAATCACCCACTACATCTATCCAGGGTGACCGTGGAAAGGCACCTGCAGTGCCTCACCAGGTAAATGTTAAATACAGTAACAACTTATAACTACAACAACTAAATTTCTGAAATTTTGTTATTGTTTTTCTGATATTACCGCAATATTTCATTTTTTAATGTTACAGGTGAATTTCATAACTTTTGTTGATTGATTTATTGTGTCAACATCTTTCCAGGTGACCGTGTTCGAAAATCACTGGCTACATATGTCCAGGGTGACCATGGAAAGGCACCCGCAATGCCTCACCAGGGAAATGTTAAATATAGTAACAACTTATGACTACAACAACTAAATTTCTCAATTGTTAAAGTTCATCTCATTAATTTTATTCATCAATGTATTGTGGCATGGTCAACGTGGGAACGCTCCCACGGAGGATATTTATGAGGACAAAATACTTTATTCAACTGACCCAATGACAACTGTAACGAAGGACTTGAAGAAGGTTAACATAGAATATCTAGGTTTTCTTAGCAAAATACCCCTAACACAGGAGGATAGGGAAAGAATTATAGAGCTACAAAATAAAATAACTAATTTTGGGGTAGTTGCCATCTTCACATATTTTTATCAGCTATGACAATTTCATATCCATTTTTTTGTTTTATATTTTGTATATGATCTGATAAAGTAAAGTTTTCCATTTGTAGGAATTTTTAAACCCCGTGCGTGGGGAACTTGTCGATCCTACAATTAGTATAGGTAGTAATGATGGTCCAATGAAAAAAAAAGGTCGACATAGCAAAGTGCAAGTGAGGATTTTTAATCCTCCTGAGGTTCCCCTCGAATCTGTTAGCGATTATTTTTGTCATTAGGCGCAGAAGCACCCAGGGCTACAGATTGCACACGAAATGCCCGAGTGCAGCAGCGGAAGGACCAACTTTTTGGTTACGAGTCAAGCGAGTGGGCAAGGTTTTGATGTCTACAGCCGAGATCCATCCACGAAGCAGATCAACGGTCATCGGGATCTCAAGGTTATCAAGTTACCCGACATATAGCACCAAAGAAAGCCCTTATATTTCAAGGTTGAATCTGGGTCGTCCGATCCAGTGACGCGTGGCACAGGATCCAGTCACACCGGCATATCGACATTCGGGATTTCAAGGGGTAAAATTCCCTGTTTCTTCACCTTTCGAAACCTCAAACCCCGATAGCGCTCAGGACCGGGCCCATGGTTTTGGAATCTGGTCATAAAGGAACAGGTCTGGAGGAGGGGCACTTATTTTTATGGAAACGTCTCAGCCATTCATCCTAAGGACGCGTGTCACAAGATCCGACCGCATTGGCGTTTTGGCGTTCGGGAGTTCACGGGGTGAGAGTTTTGTGTTGTTTAACATCACGAAACCCCGAACCCCGATAGTGTCGAAAGCATAGGAGCTGGGGCCCACGGTATCACGAAGTGTTTTCAGCTGTCCATCCAGAGGGGATACCTTGCAGCAAGTAGAGCCATCTTGGCGCTTTGCCCATCGCGACTCCAACACGCAAAGAGAAGCTCCGTTATTTTCCGATGCGTGAGGTACCGGGAGAATATTGGACCCGGGCCCACGACATCGCCGGGAGAGGTAAGAACTGTCAGATCTAGAGGGACGCGTGGTGCCATATTAATCCATCTCAGCATATCTCTCATCGCGACTTCAATCAGTAAAGATTAGCCCTTTCATATTCACGAACGTCGAAAGCATATGGTCATAGCCCATGGTCACTTGAGGAGAGGAAGGAGCTACATAAAGAAGGCCAAAGGCATTGAGTTCAGTTGCATAGGGGATCATCGCGACCTCCAGGCGCCATCGGACCTGATCTTAATATTGTTTCTAGTATTGAAGTAAATGAAGGCAAGAGCGGGTGGTGGAAACCTCCTTTCATTCATTAAATGAGGGGAATGGAGGGTCTGGCAAGCTGCCTGCTCGCAGAAGTCCTGTCTATCGATTCTCTCAACGAAGTCATGCCGAAGTCCTCAACTCGACAAAGAAGTCTGCGCACGCTAGCCGAGCACTTCATGGCTCAGCTACCCTCCTTACGGGAGACATGCGTAGTTAAGGTGGCATTTAAAGGAAGATATCAGTACGAGTTTGACTGAAGGGACACCAAGCCTTGAGTGACTGGACACGCCTCTGTGGGATGAATTTCCCTGAGTATATAGACTCAGTCTTTGTATTTTTTAAGCATCGATGGTAGAGCAGAGCTCCCGATTGTAAAGTTTTAGCATACATTCTAGCTTTCTGGTTATGCAGCCGCATATGAAATTTCTTATTTTATAACAGACGGTCTTCTTAATCCATCTAAGTTTTCATCTTATACTAAGAGAGTTCATGATTGACTGATTCGCACGAATTATGACAACTCTGTTGTGATAAAGGATTTATTATGGCGTATTTGTTTTCTCTGGCTTTCAGTGTTTGAACGTAGGAAGAACTTGTGTTTAGATGTCTTCTTCCACAGTCTGTTAGGAACCTGATGTTTACGACAGACCTTTGCATCCCTCTGATACACATCTTCCTCCTACTCACCCTCACTACGACTCACTGTCTGAAGTTACTTAAGACCTCACTTGCCCATGCATGCCTGGCCTAGCTTCGAAGTTAGATCCACATCATTTGAGTTAACCTCCATCCGATCACCCCATTAAACAAATTGTGACATAAACTGATGGGTGTTAGGCTTTTCTCCTGCAAGAAATCCAGAAGTGACTTATGACGCTAACATTTATGGCGTCGTTGTCGGGGACGAAGTTGAATATTTTCCCCGGGATTGAACGACAACGATCAACTGATTCTGAAGGTGCATCATATATCAGAATTATCAATATTGCTACTATGCACCTGGCGACTCCATTGTGACGACTCCACTGGGGAGAACCTACTCTATTAATTGTGGCTTTCAGAGGCAGACATATGCGGTCTCATCCACAGTTGCCTCTAGCTATGCCTGAAACAAATCCAGAAGCGGTGCTCAGAAAGGGAAAGGCCTCTGAAGAAGAAGCGTCCACCACCGAACCAGGTAACCCATCATATTATTTTGTGGGAACTCCTTCTTCTCCTCCTTAGTTTCTTGACAGACCTATTTATGAAGTTTCTCATTTCCTAAATTTCGGAAGTGTTCCTATTGAGTTTTCCTCTTCTGGTCTGAGACCAGAGGGACAAGATCTTGTCACTCCCCTCTCCCCTGAGGTTGTACCTTGGTGTAGACCCAGGACCACATAATATTTCCCCACTCCTATCTCTACTACTCCTGTGCAAAGAAAAACACCTACTGAATTGAGCTCAATAGCTTTCTCCTTAAATCCTCTCTTGTTTCCCACTCCACTTCGAGACTCATTCCCGGTAGTTCCCGCGCGAACTCCTTCTCCTCCCAGTTCTCCTCCACCTAGTATTCCTATGGCTGGTGCTAATCCCCCTCTGAATATAATGGATGCCATAGTTGCTGCTAGATATTCTCCTTTAGTCCTACCCCACACTATGAATACTCTTCCTACTGGGGATTACTTGAAATACATGCCCAAGTTCACTGGGGAAGGAGACATAAATGTTGAAGAGCACCTGGTTGCTTTCTACAGTTACGCAGACAACCTCAACATAGAAAATGAAGATGTATGGATGAGAGTCTTCATCCAGAGCCTGGATGGCGAGGTGAGGAAGTGGTTTAGAGGATTGGCCCCGGGATCTATTGTTGGGATTGAAGCTCTAGATAGTGTTTTCCTGAGACAGTGGGGAGATAGGAAAGATTTCATGTATTACATGACAGAGTTCGGGTCTTTGAAGAAAATGGAAGGAGATTTTGTCTCTAACTTCTCCAAAATATTTAATAAGATGTATAACAAAATCCCCGCCAAGATAAAGCCTTCATAAGCCTCAGCTAAGATTTTGTATGCTAGTGCATTCGGCCGCGATTTCAGCCTTTTGTTGAGAGAAAGAAGAGCCACCACCTTAGCTCAAATGTAAGATGCAGCCATAGAAGTGGAATCCAATGTATTAGCAGCTGACAGATTGAGAAACAAGGTCGATGCAGACAGGAGAATGGGAAGGTCGGAAGCCTCAACTTCTGGACCAATGGGGACTCACCCTCAAGTGGATGAACTGACCAAGATGGTGAAGTATCTGTCTGCAGAGATGGAAAGGATGAGGGTGTAAGGGAGGAAAACGTACAAGGGCCCTCAGAACGCCGAAAATAGAGGAGGTTTCAGGAGGCCAAATAATTTTACTCCCCTAAATGTGCAAAGAGAGAAGGGAAGAGACAGAGAAGACCAGAAAATTCAGGCCCCTTTTCAAAAAAAATTGTGGCCGAGGGGTAAGAAGGAGAAACAGACGAGCTTGATCCTGAAATCCATTGCTTCGGAGACACCCCTCCTTTTCCTCATCTCACTCAATCAGCATACGAGGAGTCTCTCATGGACAGTCAACTAAATGAACTAAGCAAGGGAGACAAGGCTAGTGGCAGCCCAGGAAGGTATGACCTGAGGTCCCAGAGGAAGGCAGTAGCACCTGATGCCCCTGAGAAGCTCACTAGAACAGAGAAGCCTGCCAATGAAGCAGCAGACAGTCACAGAGGTAAGAAGACCCAACCCCTCTCTCCCATTATCCAGATTCATGCTCCCGAAATAAGAGAAATCCCAAAGCTCTCATCTTCTTTTAATTTCGAGCATGAAATTCAAAAAATCAGAATCCCTGTACCCCTGACAGAATTGATTAAACATGAAGGGTTCAAAAAATGCTTCTCTAAGCTATTACAGGCTGAGGTCTCAAGCCTTCCCACAGACTCCATCAATTTGCAAGATGAAAAGCCTGCAGTTATCCTAGGTCCTATGGTAGAAGACAGGAATGACTCATCCCCTCCCTTCTACACTTCCTTGAACATACATGACAAGGTATTGCACAATTGCTTGATGGATTCAGGGGCTTCTCACAACCTCATGCCCAAAAATGTCATGGAAGAGTTAGGACTAGAAGTCACTCGAGCCTATCATGACCTCTATTCTTTTGACTCCAAAAAAGTTCAATGTCTAGGAGTTATCAAAGACCTAGTCGTGACCTTGTTTCAATTGCCCATGAAAAGTGTGGTCATGGACATTGTAGTGGTCGATGTTCCCCCCAAGTTTGGTATGTTGTTATCAAGATCTTGGATAAAGAGACTGGGGGGAACCTTGCAGATGGATCTCACATATGCTACTATCCCAGTGTTTGGGGGAGAGCATAGAATGCTATACAGAGAAGCCCAACTGGCATATATAATTAGTGATGAGGCCAACCCTACCAATCATCCCATTTTTGCCTTGGACACTGATTTAGGCTCCAGTTTACTACAACTCACCCACGCCCCCAAGCCTCCTCTCAGACTCAAAAAGAAGCCCACTTCTCCTCATGAACATCCTCCTTCCATCACCCCCATTTAGAATTTTTTTTTTGATGGAGCCTGTTCCAGGGAAGGCGCTGGTGCTAGGGTGTTTTTTGTGTCACCTTCCCGGGAAACCGTATCTCTATCATACAAATTAGAATTTGAAACCACCAACAATGTGGCAGAGTATGAAGCCCTTGTTCTAGGATTAAGAGATGCAAGGGAAATGGAAATTCAGGAGATAGCGGTATTTAGAGATGCAGAGTTAGTGGTCCAACAGATTAGAAGCGCTTATCAGGCTAAGAACCCACGACTCAGAAATTATAGGAATGAAGCGTGGGACCTAATTGACAATTTCTTCTCAGCTTTTAATATCTATTTTATTCCAAGGGAGGATAATGTTGTGGCCAATTCTTTAGCTGTCTCAGCTAGATTGCTCAAAGTTTCTCTATCGTCCATAGTCAGCCCGGATGTTGTAATAAAATATAGGCCCTCTATACCGGATAATGTCAAGCATTGGAAGGTATTCGAAGATGATCAGGAAATTGAAAGATTTCTCCATTCCGTAGATGAATTTTCTGCATTGCACATCAATCAGGATCCTGACACAGAAGGTGACCCTCACCCTGAGGTGTTTTTAAATAAAATTACTAACCACCAAATTATTCAGCTACCTAGCAATCACATTCCGAGGGGACTAGTCCCCTTGGAAAGGTTGTTCGATGGGAATGATGTGGAAGTAAAGGGTAGAGTTTCGGATGAAGGTGTTGATACAACTGAATGCAACATTGGTTCACAGGAGGAGCCTAGGTCCATCAAATTGTCAAGCAGTTTGACCATAGAACAGAGGGCCGAATATACGCAGTTGTTGAGAGAATTCACTGATGTGTTTGCATGGACATACGAAGACCTCAAGACGTATGACACATCTATCATTGAGCATAAGATCCCCTTGAAGGAAGAGGCTAGGCCATTCAGGTAGAAGCTAAGGCAGATAAATCCCATATTGCTGCCCGTTATGGAGAAAGAAGTAAAAAGGTTGTTGGAAGCTCAGATCATTGTACCCTTGAGATATTCCAAATGGGTAGCCAATTTGGTTCTCGTAAGGAAGAAAAGCGGAGAAATCAGGCTTTGTGTCGACTTCAGGAACCTGAACAGAAGCTCAAAGAAATACAATTACCCCCTACCTAAGATGGAACACATACTGCAGAGGATAACTGGTGCATCCAGGATATCCATGATCGATGGGTTTTTTGGCTATAATCAGATATCAGTCATGCCTGAGGACAGGGAGAAGAAAACCATCACCACTCCTTGGGGCAAATTCATGTATGCAAAGATGCCATTTGGACTTATGAATGCAGGAGAAACATTTCATCGAGCCATGGATATAGCCTTCATTGGGGAGAAGGAATGGTTCATGGTGATCTATCTCGATGACATCACGGTCTTCTCCGGCTCAGACAAGGAACACCGCCACCACTTGAGGAAATTTCTCATGAAATGTCGGAGGTTCGGTCTGTCCCTAAACCCCAAGAAATCTTTGTTTGCTATGCAGGAAGGGAAGTTGTTAGGCCATATAGTATCAGCAGAGGGAGTGAGAATTGATCCCAGCTGGGTGGAGGCAATTCAAACCTTATCCCTTCCCAGGTCTAAAAAGGAGGTTCAGGCCTTTTTGGGGAAAATTAATTTTCTAAGGAGGTTTGTCTCAAATTTTGCCGAGCTAGTGAAACACATCACGACCATGCTCAGGAAGGGAAACGAGGTGAAATGGACGGCTGAGCCCAGGGCATCTTTTGACCAAATAAAAAGGGCATTGACCGAGACACCTGTGCTAATCAGTCCTGATTATTCCAAGGAATTCCTAATTTTCTCCTTTGCTTCTTTTGATACAGTAGCAGCGGTCTTGTTACAGAAAAACGAGAAGGGGCATGAACAAGCCATCACTTTCTTCAGCAAGGCATTAAGATATGCAGAGACTAGGTATGAGATCATGGAGAAGCAGGCCTATGCCTTAGTGAAAGCCCTCAAAGCTTTCAGGATCTACGTCTTGCATTCGAAGGTGACAACATACGTTCCTTCAGCTTCCGTAAAGGACATTCTTGTACAGCCAGACATAGATGGGAGAAGAGGCAAATGGATAGCAAAAATTCTGGAGTTTGACTTGGAAATAAATCCCACCAAGTTGGTTAAGGGGAAAGGTCTAGCCAAGCTACTGGCTGAATCCAATTGTGAAGCCTTGGGAGTCCATTTCCTCAACACTCGCTCGGGAACTCAGCAAGCTAAGTTGCCCATCCAATGCTCTCAAGATGGCTTATCGCTGGTAGATTATGCCTGGTATCGTGACATTCTGTACTTTCTGCAGGAATTGAAGCCTCTAGATGAAATGGGTAAAAGCAGGGCAAGAGCTTTAAATCTCAAGGCGGTCAGGTATTGTCTCATTGAGCAAGTTTTGTACTGGAGAGATCCTTTGGGGATGCTGCTGAGATGTTTGAACTCACCAGAAGCCCAGAAATTTATGTTCGATTTCCATGAAGGCCTTTGTGGGGGGCATCATTTCTAGAAGACCACAGCTCATAAGATCCTTAGGGCTGGATATTACTGGCCTACTTTATTCGTTGATGTCTGCAGAGGAATCAGGGCTTGCATCAAATGTCAAAATTTCTCAGGAAAGCAATAGTTCAAATCACTTCCATTTAAGTTTATAGTATCTCCAACACCTTTTCAGCAGTGGGGGCTGGACTTCATTGGAGAAATTCGTCCTCCCTCAAGCAGTCAACACAGATGGATCCTGACAGCAACAAATTATTTCACCAAGTGGATAGAAGTTGTCCCCACCAGAAGTGCATCTCACAAAGTAATTATCAGCTTCCTGGAGGATATCATAGCCAGATTTGGCTATCCCAGCAGGATCGTCACCGATAATGCTGCTTCTTTCAAGTCTGAGCCTCTAATTAAGTTCTGTGAACAGTTCCAGATCTCACTAATTCACTCCACCCCCTACTATCCCCAGGGCAATGGTTTAGCAGAGTCCTCCAACAAAAGCCTAATAAGGATCATCAAAAGGATGTTGGAAGACAACAAAAGGGCCTGGGATTCAACGTTAAAGTTTTCCCTATGGGTTGATCGTGTGACAACGAAGAAATATCTGGGCGCTTCGCCTTTTCAGCTAGTCTACGGAGCAGAGGCGGTTTTTCCTACTCAGCTCGCCTTACCTGTGGTGAAATTCTTTCAAGACTATGAGGGAGAAACAGATCATATGATCAAGAGGATTCATCACATAGTAGAAGTGCAATAGATCAGAGAGTAGGTGAGGACTGCAGCTCCTAGTCACCAGGAAAAGATCAAGCAGGATTTCTACAAGAAGGTCAGGAAGAAAGAGTTCGAGATCGGGAATTTGGTACTCAAGTGGGATGCCCCCAGGCAGGATAAAGGCAAACACAACAAGTTTGACGCCCTTTGGATAGGCCCCTTCAAGATCTCTGAGATTTTCTCCAACAACACGTATGGGTTGCAATATCTGGAGGGTGAAGAGGTTTTCAGCAGCCCTGTGAATGGGCATTTTCTGAAGAAATGTTTTATTTAAGCCTCAGACAGCTTCCTTGTTTGTAAATATTGTCCTTTAGTTATTTGTTTAGTTTCTTTTTGCGTGTTCTCGGCCTAATAAGTGACTCCATAAGCCCAATAGCAAGGCACTGAAGTTGCAGAAGGAGTTCTTAGAGCATCACAGGGATGACTCTATCCCCCATGGAGCCTAATGTTAGTGATTATTTTTGTCATTAGGTGCAGAAGCACCCAGGGCTGTAGATTGCATACGAAATGCCCAAGTACAGCAGCGGAAGGACCAACTTTCTGGTTACGAGTCAAGCGAGCGGGCAAGGTTTTGATGTCTACAGCCGAGATCCATCCACGAAGCAGATCAACAGTCATCGGGATCTCGGGGTTACCAAGTTACCTGACATATAGCACAAAAGAAAGCCCTTATATTTCAAGGTTGAATCTGGGTCATTCGATCCAGTGACATGTGGTGCAGGATCCAGTCACACTGGCATATCGACATTCAGGAGTTCAAGGGGTAAAATTCCCTGTTTGTTCACCTTTCGAAACCTCGAACCCTGAATTGTCGATAGCGCCTAGGACCAGGCCCATGGTTTTGGCATCTGGTCGTAAAGGAACAGGTCTAGAGGAGGGGCACTTATGTTTATGGAAAATTCTCAGCCATTCATCCTAAGGACGCGTGTCGCAAGATCCGGCCGCGTCAGCGTTTCGACGTTCGGGAGTTCACGGGGTGAGAGTTTTGTGTTGTTTAACATCACGAAACCCCGAACCCCGATAGTGCCGAAATCATAGGAGTTGGGGCCCGTGGTATCATGAAGTGTTTTTCAGTCGTCCATCTAGAGGGGATACCTAGCAGCAAGTAGAGCCATCTCGGTGCTTCACCCATCGCAACTCCAACACGCAAAGAGCAGCTCCGTTATTTTCCGATGCGAGAGGTGCCGGGAGAATCTTGGACCCGGGCCCACG
>SNQJ01S0193745.1:9865-27584 GCA_010110895.2 Picea sitchensis
ATAAACCTATGTATGTGATCAAGGAATCATACAATAAAACACAACAAGCTTTATATTAAAGAATCATATTATTGTATCATATTAAATATGAAAGAGAGATTACAACCATGGCCTTGATGTCATAAGGTCCCTTCCAACTGTCCTTCGTTCCCCGCACACTTCCACTCCAAGAATTCTGAGAGCATAGATATGATAATATTCACAATCTATCTTGACAAAGTGGCTCATCTAGCCAAGCTAAAGCTCAAAAGATAATCTCATCCAAGCCAATCCCAAAAGCTCCAAAGCTAACCTTCTCCATGAGAGCTCCTCTTCTTTTATAGGTTGAAAAGGATAAGGTGAGGAGGTTAGGATGATCCCACTAAATCATGAAAGCGAGTAAGATTCAAACCATTCAGATGCCACCTCACCATGGAAGTTTCTCCTTCTAGAAGCATCGAGAATATGCTCGTTTTTCCCACGTATGAGCATTCTCTCACCTTGCTTATAGAGCAACCTGCGAACATCTCACAACCCAGCTATGGTGCAACCTGCAAGAATCAGGCATTCTCGGACCCTGCCTATATAACAACCTGCGAACATCCTCTTTAATAGGGTTTTCATAAAGGAGAATGCAACTTCTTTTCTTAGGAAAAGTTCTTCTCTCTTCTTTCTTCAGGAACTCAGGCCACTGACCCCTCTAAAGGCAACATATAGGTTTACATCATTAACAGTCATAGGGATGGCGAAAATAATGTGTAACAATATGTGATTTGGAGATGTGTGTGTATTGTTTTACTTCTTGGTCCTAGTAAGTTGTTGGATATGAGTCGTATGAATACTAGCCCAGATGGATCTATGTGTGTTTAAGCCTTCATCCCTGTCACAAAACCCTATGGTCTCTGTGATCATCTTTGCATCTCGGGTGAGACCTTCCTCGACCTTGGTCAAGGATTGATATGCAAATGCTCTAGGGGTTTTTTGTCAAATTTGGACGAACCCTAGGTCTAAACTCCCTAGGTTAAGGACGTGCGCAAGAGTGGAACAAAACACCCAACAATATGTATACTTTTCCCCATTCCCACAAAAATATACATATCCTCGATGATAAAAGGGTCTATGTCTGAAAATGGATAACATCCTGTAGAGTTATCGACCAGTCGAGTGTGACGATTCACGAAGGGGAAAGAAATAGCTAAAAGACATGACGTTTCGCACAAGTGACCCTTGGAGTCCCTATAAGAGAAAGGGCATACAAATGAAGGAACACATGAAAAGGGTGAAGGCAAGAGACATGGAGCTCTAAGTCTATGTGCACAAGTGGGGCACACCTTAGGCTAAGGCAAGGATGAATGAAAAGGGGAACTCTTGGGGTGATAGAACTGCAGGTCTGAACAATTCTAATGTATAAGCTAGAGTCTAGAGTCATGAGACTCTGCCCATTTATGTAATTGGGACAATAGAACCCTCTTAGTAAATCTTTGTTTCTATTTCACAATATAAATAAATGAAGTTGGGTATTAGGCACTGCTGGTGCTTCTTACACCATATCTGTCTCTTATGTTTCACATGTTTTTTTGTTGTATGATTGTTAGGGACCTAAACTCTCACTTAGGTAGAATAATATATTTCCATGTAATAAAGGTCAATATTAATAAGGCATAGAAATTGTAATATCCCCAAGGACGAGCCCCTATTGTAATCATGTTTTGTAGGCTGGTGAGATGAGTGTTGATAAGTTGGTGGGATTATGTGTTATTGAGGCCAGAGAGCCCAGGTGTTAAAGGCTAGGAGCCTGATTTTTGTATATGTAATTATGCAAATCATTAGTAATATATAAACATCGCTGTGTGTCGACCGACCATGAAGAAAGAGTGATGGAGGACTAAGCTTCCAAAAGGCAGGGTAAGGGAGGAGGCTAAGTGTTTGGGCTAGGGGCTAAGCTAAGGGGCTTACCTCTAAAGGAATAATAATTTATTATTATTCCAAAAGCTATGTGAATTATATGTTTTATCCTAAGTCCTTTGGAAGGATATGTGACTTCCAAATTGAAAGGAGCGTGCTTCATGGGTGACATGTGTTGACCCAGGCACATGCAATTTAACCCAAGAATTGAGCCATGATGGGGGTTCACCCGACCATTCTTCCATCCTCCGTCAGAGCTCATGGGGCTCCATCATTGACCTCTGTGTTTGTTCTCTGGTTCTCCACCTGAACCTGTTTTTCCTCCACATGGGATCTCTGCACACCCTTACGCATCCCCGAAACCAGAACCATGAAGCAGTCCTGTGTTGCTGGTTGAGAAACCCGAAGCGTCCTGTAATTGTTGAGCCTTGCTATGCCTTAGCATCTGATTGCCACCATTTTGGAGATCCCATACCTATTTTTCCAGTTGGCTGTTGTGGCCATGCAGTTCTTGACTGTGTGTGGCTTGCTGGCCATTGTATGTTCGTGTCGAGTCTTGTGGTTGCCCTGACTGTGTCGAAAACTGAGTTGAAGAAGCATGTTGTCAGACATGTGTGCAACAGTCTCTCCAGGTGAAAGAGGTGTTTGTGGTTGAAGAAGTAGGTTGTCAGGCTTGTGAGTGACTCTCTCTAGGTGAGAGAGTGCGCAGAGGAAGTGAGAACTCCTAGAAGGGGTCCTGTAGCTTCCACAGAGCTCGGAGAATTTCGTTCCAGCCTGTTGTCGAATACCCAGGCAAGGGAGGTTTAGAAGCCGAAGGATTGTCCTGTGTGATAGTGAAGGTGTATACTCCTAGGGTGGGACAAGCATGTGGGGAATGAGAGTCTGTGAGAAGTGGGCATAAGTGGCTCCTGGGAGAGAAATCATCCTTATAAACTATGTGTCTTCCTGTGGACCTTGCCTAGCCTAGTATTCCCTTACCCGATGGAGCTTAGTCGCAGCTCGAGGGTGACCTACTGTTGAGAGTGATGAGCAGCGTGGTCTAAGGATGGGAGGTTCATGGAAGGTCTGCATGTAGTTGGTGGTGTTACGCCAGTTTAAAAGATAAGTATTAATTCTGTACTCAATTCATATGTGATGCATGTCTGTGTCTTGAAATGTTATCATGTATTTTGTTGCATGTATGACTTGCTCTTAATTCTATTGAGTTTTGTATGTTGGCAATAATTATGTGTTTACTCTGTGTTAAGTCATTTAACTTCATTTAAATGCATACTATATAAGTGTTATTTCGCATAGTAGCATTGCCCGACAGTGGGGTTGATGGTCGGGGACATTACAATAATAAGGAAGAATAAGTCTAATGTAAGAAAACCTAATAGAAGCTTCTGCTTCTAGAAGGATCTTCCTCTAGATGGTTATTTTGATAGACATATTTAGTATAAATAGGAGTCGAGGGTATGAGAACTTTTGTCTTGGATATTATTGTAATAGAGCTCTGCTCTGCTGGAGGTTTCCCCCTCAAAGAGGCAAGTGAACATTGCTCTCAGTAATCGAAGTGCCCTTTCTGGTGTTATTTTGGTATCATTTTGGTATTATTTTGGTGTTGTTCTGATTATATTGTTGTTCATCTCCCATTTCTAACTATTTATTTCTATTCTGCATACTTTTTTATATATGGAATATTACAAGTGGTATCAGAGCATTGTTAGAATATGAAGGATTGTGCTCGTTTTACCATTGACAATACCCTTGTCACCCAACCATAGGCTGAAGCCACCCCCCGAGCACCTTGACCTTGAAAAAGAGAATAATCCTAGTAACAATCCAATAGCCAAGAAAGACTAATGCACCAAGCAAGAAGTAACCAAGTTGATCAGATAGTCACACCCAAAACTGGTGCAACACCTTCCCCAGGACTTGCGCACAAGACTGCTAGACTACAGTGCACATAAAATGGCTTTCTATGTTTCTAAGAAGTGTGTCAAATGAGAGACTGACACCCTTTATTTATAGTATTCCTAGCAAACTTTCCTGGGTCGACTTCTCTCTCTGGGTACTAATAAATTCATTTTAATTATCTTTCTTCAACCGACATCTTGTCTAGGGTTTTCTTCATTTCTTTTCTTCTTTCTGGAACATTCTAATCTTGTCAAAGGTCACAATAGAGGTTCATACCTCCCGGAGCTACCATAATATCAACACTCCCTCCTAGCTAGGGAGGTATAACTGATAATGGTCTTGAGCACAAAGAGACCATTCAACTGGTAGTATCACGAGCATCATCATTATTATCCAACTGGATAATCTCCATGACAACTAGTACAATATCAATTGATAGAACACAATTGTGTTTATCCATGGTAGTACTCAACTACTTAAACCGTGACACATAGTCACAAACAGTGGAACATATCCACCATAGTAGTATATCTCTAGCGTCTGGAGACAAGCAGTCTCCATAAAAATCATTTGATGTCAACCTGCACAAAAAATATTGTTAAAATAAATTGGATCATCTGGGCCAATCTTTCACTCACATTTGTGAGATCTGAAAGAATATCTGCCCTCAGAGTAGAACATCTATGATGGGCTATCTGCACTATTATTCTCAAACAAGGAAGAATGATTATTCTGATTTCTGATTCTGGACCATTCCTCACCCTAGGCCATTCCTCTGACACTAAACAAAGTGTAACCTAGAGAGAATGAATCTTCCCTAAAGAATGTCTTTCCCTGATTGTTGAGCCTGGACCATTCCCCACCCTGGGCCATTCCTCTGACACTAAACAAAGTGCAACCTGGAGAGAATGAATACACCCTAAGGAATGACTGCCCAGACCATTTTCTCTGTTAACCACAAGAGGAAAATACTGTTCTGCATCAACCTCCAAAACAGACCATTCCTCATGTTAACCATAATGAGAAATCGTTGTCCGGTGAGGCGGGCCAGTCTTCTTAAGTAATCCTCAAGAAGAGAGACTGCCCTAGACCACTCCCCATGTTAACCAAAATGGGAAGCTTATGTCTATGATACATCAAAAATATGGACCATTTCACATGTTAACCACAATGGGAAATCGTTGTCCGTTAGAAATCTCAATCCACTTTCCAAACAAGAAAGAATCTGTCCAAGATGGACTATTTTTCAATGAATGTCTTCAATAATATTTCCATTGATCCCTCCCAACCTGGAGAGTCATTTCTTCCCTTTCAGCTAAGGGATTTATTTCCACGATCCCCATCTTCTCTCGAAAATATTCAAACTTTATTCTGGATAGAGGCTTTGTCAGGATATATGTCGTCTGCTCATCTGTGGGGATGTACAGGAGCTTTATTTCTCCTTCCTGGACTTTATCTTAGATAAAGTAATATTTGATCTCAATATGTTTCGACCTTTCATGAAACACTGGATGTTACGATAATCTTATACAACTCTGATTATCACAATGTATTATGGTCGACTCTGGAATCCGATCAAATAAATTGGAGATTAACTTACTTAGCCATATTTCTTCGGTGCATGCTTCACATGTTGCGATATATTCTGCTTCTGCTGTGCTAAGTGCGACAGACTTATGTTTCCTGCTGCCCCAAGATATCATAGCGAAGCCCAAGTTGAAACACATACCTGAAGTACTCTTTTTGTCTTCTGCACTTCCTACCCAATCTAAGTCTGTGAATCCATGAAGTTGTATATCACTAGATGCAGTATATCTCAAGCCATAGTTTATTGTCCCATGAATATATCTTAAGACATGATTTGTAGCTATCCAATGCTCATGCCTTGGTTCCACCTGGAATTGGCTTAGTGTATTCACAACAAAGCAGATGTCTGGTTGAGTATTTACCAAATACATCAATGACCCAATCAATTGTCGATATAGTGATGGATCTACTGGATCAAAATTTGGACCATTTTCTTTTCTTATATCTGTAGTCATAGGAGTATCCATGGATTTTCAATTCATCATTCCAAACTTCTGAAGTATCTTTATTGCGTACTTTCCTTGTCCAAGGAATTATTCACCACGCTTCTACCATACTTCTAGTCCCAGGTAATAATGCATGAGACCTAGATCTTTCATATCAAATTCAGAAGCTAGTTCCTTCTTGCACTGGATGATGAGAGACTCTTCATCTGTTATGAATAGGTCGTCAACATATAGTAGTAGAATTGCAGGTGCATTGTCCATGACTTTGTAATAAAGGTTTGGATCTACATGACTCTTGGAGAAACCAAGTCTTGTTAGATAGAATACCATTCTGGCATACCAAGCCCTTGGAGCTTGCTTGAGTCCATATAGGGATTTCTTTAATATGCAAACATGAGTGTCTCTGGAATGTACCTCAAACCCTTGAGGTTGTTCAATATACACTTCTTCTTCAATAACTCCATTGAGGAAAGCTGTCTTTACATCCATCTGATGTAAGTTCCATCCCATCGAAGTGGCAAGAGATATGATAGCTCTGATGGAAGTATATCTAGCCACCAGAGCAAAGGTTTCGTCATAGTCTTCTCCCTTCTTCTAGGAGAACCCTCTAGCTACGAATCTTGCCTTGTATTTATCCACGCTTCCATCTGCTGCATGCTTGATCTTGTATATCCATTTTGAAGTTACCACTGACTTTTCTTTAGGTCTACGTACGATTTCCCATACCTCATTTTTCATAATGGATTGGTGTTCTTTTGTCGTAGCTTCTTTCTATTGTTCTTTTTGAATTGCTTCTTCAAATGTGGTAGGTTCTTAATCTAGAAGCTTCTTCATATATGATGCATAGCTTGAGAATATTTTAGGTCTTTTACTCTTTCTGAATGTTCCTTCTGGAACCTTGAGTCTTTCTGTGTCTTGTAAAGTAGCTTCAAGCCAAGATGTTCGTTTCTTGGTCTTAGGTACGATATCTGAATCAATGTTTTCACATGGTTCCATAGGATGATCAGGTTGTTCCTTTTCGTCATTTTCATTTTCTGTGCTTTCTTCATTAAGTTCTTCAATCTCTTCTTCTTCAATGGTATCTTCTATGGATTTCTTGAAGGCCATCTTTTCATTGAATGTTATGTCTCTACTGACTTCTATCTTGTGTTGTTTTGGAATATATATTTTATAAGCCTTTGATGAATCTCTATATCCCACAAATATCCCCTTCTTCCTCAAGGGTTCTAGTTTATTCCTTTTATCCTTGGGAATTTGAGAGTAAACAGGGCATCCAAATATTCTTAGGTTTTCTACATTAGGTTTCTTACTTGAGAAGGTTTTTTCTGGTGTCATGTCCTTCAGATACGATGAGGACTTCTGTTTTGCACATATATTGTTGTCATTGCTGCTTCTCCCCATAAGAACATGGATAGATCTTAATCATTTAGTAAGACTTTTACAGTTTCTTCAATAGATCAATTCTTTCTTTCTACTACACCATTTTTTTGAGGATTATGAGGAACAGTCGGCTCCCTCCTAATCCCTGTCGATTTGCAGAATGCAACAAATTCCTTTGAGGTGTATTCTCCTCCATTATCTGTTCTTAATGTCTTGATCTTTTTGTTCGTGAGGTTTTCTATCTCTGCTTTGAATTCTTGGAACTTGCTGAATACTTTGTCTTTTGTCTTCAGTAGATATAGCCAAGTCTTCCTTGAATGATCATCTATGAAGATTACGTAGTAAAGAGATCCTCCTGGAGATATGAATGGCATCGGACCACAAACATCTAAGTGTATTAGATCTAGGATCTCCTTAGATATGTTGTTTCTTCTTGGCAATGGTTTGTTGATATTCTTCCCAAGGGCACATCCTTTGCAAATTTCTTCATGTGTAGATTTCAATTATGGTATTCATTCAACCATTCTTCTGAGAAAGGGTAATTCTTGATAATTAATATGAGTGTACCTTCTATTCCAAAGTTGATTAGGGTTGACTTCGTCATGTACGAGAGCTTCTTCATTTTTTTCTAGTAATCTATACAGATTTCCTTCATGACTTTTGATAATCCTAGCATTCTCTATGTTGGAGTATTTATGCCATGATAACACTTTTCCATCCACAAAAGCTATTTTGTTTCCATTGTCTTGTAAGCAAGATATTGATACAAGATTCTTTTCTAAACCAGGTACATATAGAACATTGCTTAAGTGAACATTGTTACATGTTTTCAACTTGACGGAAGCTTGTCCAAATCCTTCGACTAGGTAAGTGCTTTTGTCTCCAAGATCTACTTTGTACAATGTATTCTTCTCATTTAGATTTGAGAGTCTGGATTGATCTCCCGTCATGTGCCTAGAAGCACCACTATCGATAATCCACATGTCATCTTCAATTGTTCCAGTGAGTGTTGAGTAGTGTAGAAGGCTGATCATTTTATTCATGTCTTCGATTGACTAGTAGCTGGTCATGCCTTCATCCAAAACTTCAACTCTGACGTTTTTATCTTCCAAGAGAGCCAAAAGGTGCACTGAACTAGGGTGCATCTGAATATCTTTTCCTTGAGCGAGATGCTCCATCACAAGGTGTCGGATATGAGATTAGGGTTTCTACAACTGCTCCTACTAGTAACCCTAGCGACAGTGTCTTGGAAGATGATCCTAATAGTAACCCTAGCGACAATTCCTCACTGAGCTCGATATCCTAATGGTTATGTTTCCTTCTAGTGTTTAGACTGAATAAAGGAGGTGTGGGCCCATAACCTGTTAGAATATAAAGGATTGTGCTCGTTTTACCATTGACAATACCCTTGTCACCCAACCATAGGCCGAAGCCACCCTCCGAGCACCTTGACCTTGAAAAAGAGAAGAATCCTGGTAGCAATCCAATAGCCAAGAAAGGCTAATGCACCAAGAAAGAAGTAACCAAGATGATCAGATAGTCACACCCAAAACTGGCGCAACACCTTCCCCAGGACTTGCGCACAAGATTGATAGACTGCAGTGCACAAAAAATGGCTTTCTATGTTTTTGAGAAGTATTTCAAATGAGAGACTAGCACCCTATATTTATAGTATTCCTGGCAGACTTTCCTGGGACAACTTCTCTCTCTGGGTACTAATAAATTCATTTTAATTATTTTTCTTAAACCGACATCTCGTCTAGGGTTTTCTTCATTTCTTTGCTTATTTCTGAAACATTCTAATCTTGTCAAAGGTCACAATAGAGGTTCATACCTCCCGAAGCTACCATAATATCAACAAGCACCATCCTCAGTAGAAAATTGTGGGTTAATTTTTTTTTCCAGGGTAGAGACGTATTCCATCACCTTTAAGCTACAAAGATCCATCGTTCCATACATGAACCCACGACTGGGGATTCATACACGCGGGAAATACAAGTGGTACTTAAGTACACATCTATTGGCCACCCGTGTAACCCCTGTTGGTACCCCTTCGAGTGGTAGAACATTAGACAACACCTGTATACATATCAACCTAGATCTTCTAAAGCCCGCCATAGATAAACCGATCGGTCCCCTGACTTCTATAGTTCCACTGAGAAAAACAATCGGGAAGATACTCTCTAGTACCTTGGTAATTGGGTAGTACGACTAAGGGCACTGTCTAGCCTTCTTAGTTGGTGCCCTGAGATATTGGGCCAAGTACTATTGTTGGACCCTGCACGTATATCGAAGAGCTATAGCACAGGGAAAAACCTTGTCTGTAGAACCCTTGAATACCTAACCTTTGGGACGGAACCAAAAACATAACATACAAGATATATTGCGGCACAACCGTGTCTCCTGCATTCGAGTTGCAAAATTTCTACACATTTATTCTTGTTAACCATTTGGGCATTTCATCACTATTGGCACCATTATTTGAGACCTATTCCGTTGGATTTATCTCTTCACCCTTATCACAATCATACCTATCATTTTTCAACAATTTTTTTTTTCTTGTGGACCCAGCCCCCTTCCAACACCCTTATTTCAGCTTTACCCCATTGGATTCCACTCGTCGCCCTGATCATTGTGATACACTTCCCCCATAACCCATTTTCTGTGTGGTCCCACCTGCCCTTCTCATGTTCCCCCCGAGTAGCCCCATGTCTTAAGTTGAGTGTGACGATTCATGAAGGGGAAAGAAACACCTCCCATGTCTTCAGTTGAGTGTGACGATTCACAAAGGGGCAAGAAACACCTAAAAGACATGATGAGGGAGCACGAGAAGGGGTGGGTGGGAAGAAGAAAAACCAAGAAGAAGTCTAGCATATAGAGAGCGATGAGGAGGACAACACTTCTAAAGATAACAGGTCTGGCTCGCCCGGAGGAGGAGGAGAAGACAAAGAAGATGGAAAAGGAGGAGCGGATGAAGGAGAAGAGCAAGGAGGAGGCGAAGCTACATCGCATGAAGACCCCCCTACTAGAAGAGTAACACCACAGAAGAGGAAGGGTTCTCCAAAGAAAACTTCACCAAGAAAGAAAACACATGCTAGTAATCCCCAGTTGGAGGCCACACTCACGGAGGACGATATCCGTCTGGCTTACGGATCTATGGAGGACGCTTCCAAGGACATCTTCCAGAGATATCGAGAGAAGAAGGAAGATATATATGTAAGGATCAAGAAGGAATTGAAGGAAATACAACAAGCTGTTCGTTTGGTCTGCGCAGTACCTACTACGCCTTCCTCGTCATAGATTACAAAATTGGGGGATGAACCAACCCAATTGAGAAGACTTGCGGATGCGACAAAATCTCGACTTCAAAAAGTAAAAGAAGAGAAGGAGAAGGCTACATAATCCTTGAAACAAGAGAAAGATGAATCCTTAGAAAAATTACTCGTAGTGTGGTACAATGTAGCCACCTATGAAAGTGAGAGAGAAGAGTTTCAAGCGGTGCTCCAAGAGGAAAAATCCCAGCTACAGAAAGAAAAGGAGAAGTTGCTCACAGAGAAGGTCGTAGTTAAAGAAGCAGTTAGTAAGGCATATCGCTCTATACCAGGTTTGATACAGGAAAAGTAGGAGTTGATCGAGGCTCAAGTGGTGAAGCTCGCTGAGACCCTCCAACAGCTTCAGGCTAGGATAACAGAATTGGAGGTCCAAGCAGTACCGAGCACTCTGCAAGAGGTGCATGACCAAAGGGAGGAGATCACTAAGAAAACGGTGGTAAGGATAAGAGACCTTGCCTTGGAATGCAAACAAATGAGTGATAAAAGCGTACAGACATATGAATGCCTTTCTGAGGATCCAGAGTTAAGAAATCTAGAAGCGCAGTTACAGGAGGCGCAACAACAGACACTTTCTGTGCAGGCGTAGATGAAGCTACTCACCGTCGTAGAAAGAATGAAGAGATCCCAGGAGCAACTTGTAGTGCAACAATAGATCATTGCCCTCCAGGGTAGGGTAATGGAAGTCACATAGAAGCTACAACCTATGCAGGAAGAAGCCTGCAAGGTGTTCGAAGAAATTGATGGATAGGGATCACAATTGGATCAATTCATTGCAGCAACACAAAACTGCCTGGAAGGGCCTGTTATAGAGTAAATGATATAGGATATCGTTGAGCAGGAGGCTCAGAAGAAATAACAAGTCGAGGCATCTCGAGTTAGGTTCAAGGCCTTTGAAGCAGCACTATCTGCACCTGAGTGACTCGGGATGAGTCACATGTGAGTGTTGGGGTCCTATTGGCCCTCGACCAAGTTTTGAGGAAACCTTGGTCAAAGTTGACCCACTTTTGGACTTCGACACATTGGTCGAGGATAGAGCTCCTAAGCGGAGCTCAGATCACGGATCTCACCAATTTTGAGGGATTCTCTAGGGTTTTTGTAATGGGTTTATGGGATGTCGACCCATGGGTTCTCCCATGTTTAGGCCTTACTGTGAGGGATTGTAAAATAATAAATAAGTAAGAATGTATGGTAGAAGTAGAAGTTTTTGAAGGAGCTCAAGTAGTTTTTGGAGCTAATTTCTAGTAGTTGAGCACTTTGTGCAAAGGAATGTATATCTGTTAAGGCTCTGTGCTCGATAGAGGCATGGCTCTATGCCCTGACCTAGTTTTGGAAGGAGGATCTGGTGCTTAGTGCACATATATCATGTCTGGTGCGAAGCTTGACTTTGTGGCTTAGTGCATAGGAGAAATTGAATGTAAGATCTGGATGAATAATAAATAAGGCGAAGCGGTTGGTGGACGTAGCCCCACACTGGGGTGAACCAGATATATCGTGTGTCTTTGATGTGCTTTGTGCTGTGTTTTTTATGTTATTTATCTGCTTAGTGCCTTGATTTTTATGTATGATAGATAGATCTGTTGTTTCTTAGTGCTTTACTTGTGTTAAGGATGAATGGATGTTAGATCTGACTTAGTTCTAAGTGCTAAGTGTTTGAAGTGCATAATATTTGTGGTTACTATGCTAGATCTATCTTTGGGTATATTCTACGATGTTAATAATGTTAATGAACTAATGCATGTCATCTTCTAAGTGTTAATAGAGTACTCTGTGAAGTGTTATTATCAGAGATCTGTGTCCCAGCCTGGTTACATACACCTGTCTCCTGTAACCCCCCCTACTTCTACCTCGGGTGAGACTTCGCCTGCTTCGAAGGTGTTGCCGAAAGGGCCAGTAGTCGAGGTTTTGTTGTTGCACTATTAAGCGTTGAACCCTGGGTCTGCCCCTATGCCGACAGTCAATGACCATGCTTTGAGTAAGTTTATTCTAGGCATGGCTATGCCTACCTCAGGGATGATGTATGTATAATTTTTTGATGTTTGTCTGCAGCTTCTGGTTATCTTTCTTACTCCAACATTGTTTCACATATATTTTTGTTAAGTACTTCGACCATCGACTTTTCTTCTGACCTCATACTTTAGGGGGCATCTATTACACACCTAAATGTGACACTTAAGTGTCATAAATATCATAAGTTTCACAAGTGGTGCAATTGAAAGTGTCACACTTAAGTATTGTAAGTGTCACATCACCAGAAATCATACCTAAGTGTTGTATTTACCATACACCTAAGTGTCACACTTTTCCAAGTGTCACGCTTAAGTTTAACCACTTTGTCACCATGAGAGATGAATGTTGTCTTCTCTAGACCAATTGGAAAGGGAAATTATTGGTTGGAGGTCGAAATACTTCTCTTTTACTGTACTTATGTCTCAATTTGATTCCTGAGCTGAAATTTATGACTTTCCAAAATTAGTAGTTTCACCCATTTTGCATTTGTTTCACTAGTACCATCAATTTGAAAGGCTAAATTCTACCTCTTGTAGAAGAAAATATGGTGAGAACTAGGAATTTTTTATATTGGGTGCTTATAGTATTATTGATTGTGAATACACAACAACTCTTAGGTTTAATATCTGACACTCCATCCAACTTCTACATCAATCAAGATTGGTAACTTTTGTCCTTTTTCATTTCCTCTATACTTGAAATTTATTAGCAAAAAATGGCTATCTCCCAAACGAAACAAAACTGGAAAAAAATTCCTCAAGACAAAGTTGTTTGGATTGATGAGGAGTTAAAAGAATTTCTAAAATTGCTTTTCTAATTTGGAGATCTGGGGTCTCTTTTCCTTCCCTGAAGATTTCAAAAATCCCAAAAAAGTGCTTAGGAATAGTGGTTTTTTCCCTGTTTTGACATCTCCACTCCAAACCTTTTTAAATTTTGTTAGAATCCTAACTAGGTATCTTCATGGATTATTTTTGGAATCCCTATAAAAATTTTAGCTTTATTTGGGCCTTGATTACTGAGCATGATCCAAATCCTTAAAAAACACTAGTTTGTGTTTTCTGGAAGATTTAAGCAGAAATCGCCCGTGGCCCTCATTGGCACTCTTATAGTCTTCATCACTACTAACATACCCTTTAAATTTCGTCTTATTATGAGTTTTTTCTCATGTTATGGACAAAACAAGTTTATGACTCCAGAGTCACTTTTTTCAATTTTCTCCTTCCCTTTCCTCATCTTTCTTCTCTTCTCTTCTTTCTCTTCTCTTCTTTCTCTTCTCTTTTATTCTCTTTCTTTCTCTTCTATTCTCTTCTTTCTCTTCTCTTTTATTCTCTTTCTTTCTCTTCTCTTCTCTTCTTTTTTCTGTATCGACGAGATTTATCTTTATTCCTCCCCAATACTATCTCCTTTATCGGCGATAAAATATATTTTCCTCTTGCCAACACATTCTCCTTTATTTGCGATAAAAGATATTTTCCTCCTGTTGACACACTCTCCTTTATTGTCAATAAAATATATTTTTCTCCCGCCAACACGCTCTCCTTTATCAGAAATAAAATATCTTTTCCTCCCATCGACATGCTCTTCTTCCATTTTCGAGGCATGGTAGTAATTTCTTTTAGCTTTTAGATAACTTGGAACTCTAAGGAAGGGCCTACTCATGATGTAACAATGTTTTCCTCTTTTTCTTTCTGTTAATATTTTTTCTTTCAACATTATAATGGATTTGATTATTCTAGTGTTACTCATAGCATTCTCTATAGTGTTTTAAACTTTGGATGAGAATGAGTGACAAAATCTTCATCTAGATCTAATTTTCTAAGCACTAGATGTTGTAAGGATTATGCAATTTACTTGCCCTTATAAATGTCTCATTGGAACATTAGATTGAGTTTTGATTATTCTAGTGTTACTTAACGCATTCTCTTTATTTTTTGAACTTTGAATGAGAATGAGTAACATAATATTCATCTAAATCTTGTTTTCATAGCACTAGATGTTGTAAGGATTATGCAATTTATTTTCCCTTATAAATGTCTCATTGGAATAACCATAAACTAAATAGAGATTAGATGTGTCAAAGTTTTCATACTAGCATGAGATATGCTTTCACTTTTGCTTGCATTTATTAAAGTTTACTTCCATTTATCAAATTTGGAAGTCTTAAAATAGATTCATTTTCTTATCATTTAACAAGAAGAACTATAGTGCATAGAGTCATTAAGCATTGATTAGATCACTAAATGTAGTATGTTTATGTTGTGTCTCTCAAGCATATTGAACCCCAAATGGATAAACAAATGTACTAAAAACATTGTCAATATACATATAAAATTATTATTTAATATTGTAACTTGATTATTTATGATTCTTATATTATATTCAAACTTCTGAAAACATATATCCTACATTATATTATAATTTGTAAATAAAAAATATTTATATTTTAAATGAAAAGATTTAGTAGAAAAATGAGTAATAATGAGAAAATTATTCTATTACATTATTAATTATTAATTGAATCTTAATTAATCATGCCCTCTCTAATAATAATAATAAAACAAACAATAATTTAATACAACTTTTTATCAATAATATTAATAAATTAATAAATTACATAAATGTAGAATTTTTATTTTTAAAACAAACAAAAGTGGAATATAACTTTTTATCAATATTAATAAATTACATAAAATGTAACTTTTAAGGGATTATAATTTTATTTTTACTTTTAAAAATAATATTAATAAATCATAAAAAAAAAAAAAAATTCACTTCACAAAAATATGTTTATAGCAAATTCCTTATCTAGCAATTCTTGCACTAAATAAAAATCATCACATAATTTTAATTGTGATTTTAGTCACTGCATAGATTCCATAATGAAAATAGCTTTTCCAAACTAACTATATTTCACTGCATAGACTCCATAATGAAAATAGCTTTTTCAAACTAACTATATTTCACTGCATAACTTTTCGTTTATATGGGGTTAGGACTGGATATTTCCAGGAATAGTTTTCCCTTGAAAACGTGAGTATCCATCCCCTTTCCCTAGCCTCTACATCGAATTTGCCCTCTTTGTAAATAGCCACATTGCTGTAGATATCATCTCCATTTTTAAATAATTTGGAGTCGTGTGTCTATATGTAGCAACATTAACAACAACTTGAAGACAATTAAGTTGTGCCCAATTTTTGTTTAAGAAACATAGCATAGCAAAACCATTGATAGTTTCAATAAAAGTCACAATCTTCATTTTTATGTTTAGAGCACTTGGGTGGCTCTTTTCATCCATTAAGGATCTACCATATGGTTTTGGTTTTACCAATGGATGTTTGGTTTTCCACAAATAAGAAAAAATTCAGAAAAGGTCAAATGTGTCATGTGAAACAACGGGGTTCCCAGAATTTTTTAGGCATGAATTGTAGCTGAGTATAGTACTCTCTTTGTCCCTCTCTATTGAAAAGGGGTTACTCATTTGTGTTTGCTTGCTTCGCAGGAAAATGGCGAGGAGGAGAGATGGGCTACTTCCATCATAGTTTTATGGTTAATTGTTTTGTAGGGTTTTCTTCACACATAGTTTTATAAGAAAGAATTTGTCTTGAACCTGCTTCCCTACCCAAAGGGGTGGATCTTCCCTCTGAAAATTATGTCCTATATTTTTATTTTAGGGCTCTACCTTAAAATATGTCCTGTATTTTTATTTTAGGGCTCTACCGATTTTATTTCAGTTCTACGAATTCAGGATAGTGTCAATTACTTTTATTTGCAGGGGAAGAAGGGCCACAACCATAAATTTATGGATTTTGTAAAGAGTCGATCAATTTTCCTACACCTTACAATGTACTATCTGTGCAAATATTGGATGGTCTCCCAACTTCAAATTATGGTCACTCAGTTGTGGCCCTTTATTGCAAAACACCTTTGATCTTCATCAATATTTTTTCACTCCTAGCAAGCATGAAAAGGACAATCTCTTTTCATTCTCCATGGTTGTAGAAAAGTTTCAGTGAATACTTATAGTTTTGATTTAAAGTATTTCCATATCGTTCAAATAATTACTAGGAGAATACATTTTTAAAGAAGCCATCCATACACTCAACCATTTATGTTGTTTAGTTTTAGTACTCAAAGCTCTGTACTTTCTTAAATAATGTTAAAATTGTGAGTTTAGATTATTTTATACTTAATAAAGGTTGTGGATTTGTTGTTTGCGGTAAAATAGCTAAATATTTCTCCAAACTACCTATGGTCTAAGTGTAATGCAAGGAGAAAGCTAGAAATTGCAATGAAATAACCAAAGAACATTATAAAGAAGAAAATATCAATTTTTTTTTTAGCTTCATGTTAAACGAAGATCGATATAACAAATGTTTTATTCTTATCGTCATCTAGAAAATTAAGAGGTTGTTAACAATTTAAAGCAATATTAGTGGTTTAAATAGATCTAAGGTAATGTCAAAGATTTGGTTGTAAGATTTAATTTTAGCATATTAGCAATCAAATTTGTCATCTGTTGGTTGTCCTTCAAATAAAGTCATGATGAGTTATTTGTGTTCCCATCACAGTCTATGTCATAAAATCTACTATTGAGATTGTACCAATACTCAATGTATTCAACAATCATCCCCAAGCATCAGTGTTTTCACAGAGAAATTTGAAGTTTGGTTGCTACTTAATAGAATCTTACAATCAACTTAGATTTGTTATAACAAGATTTGCCTCACCCTATGCAAATTTGCTCATAACGCCTTTTTCCATTTCCCTATGCAGACTTGAAGTCCCTTTTTGCAAATTCCAGAGCTAAAAAAAATATTTTTCCACATATACGCACCCTAACTATTATACAACATGCGTATATGCAGTTTTCACCACTACTGTAACATCCCCGGCCACCCATAGGTCGAGAAATGCTACTACGTGGAAACATTCTCATAAATTTAAATATAACATGCATATTAAATCTAATTAACATATTTAATTAAACAATAAAGAGTAATCACAATATTACTATTAACATACAGAAGTAATGGAATTAACAGTAATTCATAATTGCAACGGAATACATGATAATATTGCAAGCATCACAGACATGCATTTTAATTGAAATTAAACACATGCATATACTTATCTTTGAAACTGTAATAACTCCACCAATGTAACATACCCACTACCTAAACAAGA
>SNQJ01S0193746.1:0-17719 GCA_010110895.2 Picea sitchensis
CATGTAATGTAAATTAGTTTCTTTTTTTATTTAAAATACTAAATTACACTTTGTTTTCAATTTAGATTATTGGGAGAAATATATTAAATTAGATTGACTAAATTGGATTAAAGTTAAGATAAATGTAACATACATGGACACACGGTGGTGCAATGGCAATATCCTCTCTTGCTTCCTCCTCTCTTCGCACTATTTGTCCAATGAGAAACAAGTGTTTTTAAAAAAAACAACAATAAGAACATGGATTTGTTCCTACTGCTTAACCTACTTGGAAATCCACATGGAGGTTCGACCACAACCGAAGTTATAGTTGTAGGAACACATGTGATTGTTCTTTCGAGTGCACGTTCTTAATCATGCTATTGCCACTTTTTCGTCCACCAATTTCTTGCACTCTGCACTATTATCAACATGGCAATAAAAAGGAACATCCAATGGAAGTGACTTAATAAGTGGATAAGCTCAACCTCTTTTTAGTTGAGAATTTTCCCTAAATCTAGTAGGAAATTTACCATAAGTTATAATTTGGAAGTGACTTTAATAAGGGATAAGCTCAACTCTTTAGCTGAGAATTTTCCTAAATCTAGTAGGAAATTCTTAACATAAGTTATACCTGATATAGTTTCACTTTATTAATGAGAACTTTGACCATGACATTGTTGGTAAAATATTTTTCCCCATTTTAAAACCTTGATTGGTGAAATTTCATGTGTTATAGTTCCACTTGTTAATTGGAATGACCATGGAACTTGTTTCCCAAGAATTTTCTTTGACCCGTTTTAAAAGGATCGAAATTGAGTAAATCAAGGTGTTATAGGGTTTTGGTCCATTTTAAAAGGATCCAAATTCAATAGATCAAAGAAAAAACTTCACTTTGGTAAAAAAAATGTAAACTCTTGGTAAATATGAATTTGTCCACTTATTAATTTGCTCATTTTTATAAAAACTGAATTTATCCAATTTCATTAATTGTTTATTATTTTTATAGGAATACGTATATTTTTTTTTCAAAATAGAAATCCAACTTCCCTTTGGAAATTCACCATGAAAACAATACCCCACTAATTATACTTAATTAAAAATCATTCAAATTGGAAATCATCGTTTCCCTAAGTGATGCCCCACTACTATATATAACTCCTCTTTTTTATTCTAATGCAAATCACGTTACTAAGAGTGATGCGCCTACTCTATATATTAATTATATATGTAACTTTGTTTTTGTAGTTTCGGTCCACTTGGCTCACTTTCACGTTTGCAACTTGACCAAGTTTAGTAGCTTCAAACTGATAAGGAAATAGGTGTGTTTGAGTGCTCTAATGGAGGTTATTCTTGATGATCTCGTTCAAAAGTTCTTGTTGAGAGTGCCCTACTATTCACACAATAACCTAAAACTTGTCTTCAGAAATTGGGAAGCTATGGTGAGTAGCCCTAAGTTCTATGTCAAAGAAAGAAGATATCTCGAGTAAAAACATTTGTTTTTGTATTACATACAAATATTCCCCAATTGAACCTTTCCTTAGGATGGCATGGGATCCACCATCAAAGAAACACCATGGCATTCTTCCATTAATAAAAAAATGGATTAATTTGTCTCTAAGTTTACATCTTAAGTGGATCTTTAAAATTTTCACAGTAGAATTAAATTCAATAAAACATATTGTTTATTGATATAAAGTATTAATGCACATCAATAACCATTATATATTATATATCAACATTTTCATCGTTATTATGTATGTTTGGTCCTGTAATATATTTACAGATTTGCATGTCTAACCTTCTCAGAGAAGGCACGGGACCTAACTCGGGTCACTGCCTACTTCTCGATCCCTTCCTGTGATGTAATCTTTGACCCATCCCCCAGAAGTCACCAATGTCAAATTATTGATATGTTTACCCATAATTTCCACAGAAAATATAAGGGCATCTCCACGTTATTGTAGGGAGGTTTATCAAAAAAAATTCACTCCTGGTCCACTGAAATTGACTAATCTTGGGATGGACTAGCATTGGAGATGTGTTTCTTATTCAATGGTTGTTCTTGTCCATTTCTAAGATCACTAAAAATAGACAATATTTGCTTTTTTTGAAATTCTCATTTATTTGATTTGGTTTTTTCCCAAACGAGTGTTATAATACTCGTACATTCTTTCCCTATAGTCGGAAATTGATGTCAAATTTCCTTGGGAACTTGCAATGGACTAGACAATGATGTCCAAAGAAGTGGCCAAGGAGAATCTCGCTAGGTTCTCTAGTCTCCTTAATTGTTCCCTCCGTGTTTTTAATACCAAACCCCTATCAATTTCAATCTGCTATACTATGTGGTGGTGGTGGTGGGTTGGGGTTTTGATCTCCTTTATTTCTCGTGAGGGTTTTAAATTTTCTTGGGGTCCCATTGTATCGTATATGCTACAATTTAACATCCATGGAATGTAAATTAGTTTCCTTTCTTATTGAAAAACACTAAATTGCATTTTTTCAATTTAGATTATTAGGAGCAATACATTAAATTAGATTGACTAAATTAAATTAAAGCTAAGATAGCCGTAATATACCTTGACACATGCAGTGGCAATATCTCTTCCTCTCACCATTTCAACTAACTGTAAATGGGTGGTTTTAGAAATATCAGTATATAACATGCATGCGTTCCAAGAACATGCACGATTCCTGGCATGGGCGTAGGCTCCTCATCACAATCCTACTTGACAATCCAATCTGGAGGTTCACACAATCAAACTTAGCTAGAATGCTGTCTCGTTCTTTCTCGAGGGGTTCTTAATCATGCTAATAAGCACTTTTTCCGCCACCAAGTTCTTGCACTCACATTATCAACCTCGAAATAGAAAAGAACATCCAATGGAAGTGACTTAATAAGTGGATAAGTTCAACCTCTTTTTAGTTGAGAATTCTCCTAAATTTATTAGGAATTTTACCATAAGTTATCATTTGAGTTATAGTTTCACTTGATTAATGAGAACTTTGACCATAACATTGTTGGTAAAAATTTTGCCCCATTTTAAAAAGAACTAGATTGGTGAAAATTTTGAGGGAAGTTATAGTTCCACTTTGTTAATTGGAATTTTGAACATGGAACTTTGTTCTCAAGAGTTTTGACCCATTTTAAAAGGATATAAATTGAGTAAATCAAGGTGCTCTAGGGTTTTGGTCCATTTTAAAGGAACCAAAATCAATAGAATAAAGCAAACTTCACTTTGGTAAAAAAAATGTAACGTGATGCCCCAATTAAAACGAGTAAAAGTTATGGCCAAGCTGATGTACTAACTTAACAAACGGGACCCACATGACTTTTTGTGCTTGATCTCCTAGGGTTATGTATTTTGGATGTTCAGAATTTTTACATTCATGTTTATTGTGAAAAAGCCTTAAGAGGAAACACATACCCCAACCATTAGCCCACTGTCAGATGTGTGTGTATTCATTTAGTTCAAATATATTCTAGATCACATGACCTTCTTCTCAAGTGAGATTCAAGTAAAGCTACAAGGGCCACAATATCTCTCAAATTATTGGAACCTACATCCAAACCCAGAGAGAGAAAACATTTTTTTAAGTCTTACATACAAAGATTCCCCAACTGAACCTTTCGTTAGGATGGCATGGGATCCACCATCAAAGAAACACCATGGCATTATTCCATCAATAAAAAAAAATGATCAATTTGTCTCTGAGTTTGCATCTTAAGTGGATTTTTACAATTTCCATAGTAGAATTGAATTCAATAAAACATATTGATATAAAGTATTCATGCACATCAATAACCATTATATATTATGTTTCAACTTTATTATTTACATATTTTTGGTCCCTAATAATATAGTTTTTTGTCCATTTCTAGGATCCCTAATAATAGACACATTTTGTTATTTTGAAATGCTCATTTCTTTGATTTGGTTTTTTGTCAAATGCATATAATACTAGTACATTATTTCCCTATAGTAAGAAATAGATGTCAATTTATCTTTTCTTTCCTCAAAGTTTATTAATATCACCAACCTCTCATCAATTTCACTATTTACATTATGTGGTGGTGGTGGTGGGTTGAGGTTTTGATCTCCTTGGCTTTCAGTGAGGGGTTTAAATTTTCTTGAGGTTCCATTCTATTGTATATGTTACAATTTAACATCCATGGAATGTACTAGTTTCTTTATTTAAAATACTCAACATAATTTTGTTTTTCAATGATTATTGGGAAATATATATTAAATTAGATTGACTAAATTGGATTAAATTTAAGATAAATGTAATATACATAGACACAAGCAGGCAAAGGAAAATCCTTCTTCTTCCTCCCTCTTCAGACCATTTGTCCAATGAGAAACGGTGGTTTTAAAACAACAAGAACCACTTAACCTAATTGGAAATCCACTTGGAGGTTCGACCAAACTTATAGTTGTAGAAACGAGTTTTGTGGTTCTTTAGAGTTCTTAATCATGCCATTGCCACTTTTTGTACTCACCAAGTTCTGACATTATCAACATGGCAATAGAAAAGAACATCCAATGGAAATGACTTAAGAAGTGGATACAATTTTAACCCTTTTAGTTGAGACATTTTCCTAAATTTAGTAGGAATTTTACCATAAGTTATAATTTGAGTTATAGTTTCACTTGATTAATGAGAACTTTGACCATGACATTGTTGGTAAAATATTTTTCCCCGTTTTAAAAAGACTTTGATTGGTGGAAATTTTAAGAGAAGTTATAGTTCCACTTTGTTAATTGGAATTTTGACCATGGAACTTTGTTCTCAAGAGTTTTGGCCCATTTCAAATAGATCCAAATTGAGTAAATCAAGGTGCTCTAGGATTTTGGTCCATTTTAAAAGACACTAAATCAATAGGATGAAAGAAAAACTTTCACCTTTAGTAAAAATATGTAAACCTTGAGTAACATTGAATTTATCTTACTTATTAATTTACCTACTTTTTAGAAAAATTGAATTTGTACATTTATTAATTTACTCAATTTTTTATAAAATTGAATTTGTCCATTTATTAATTTACTATTTTTTATGTAACCAACTTTCTAGGGGCATACATGTTTTCAAATAGATATAACTAACGTCTCCTTTTTAAAATTAAAATTATAAAAAATAACTACTGGTTCTTACTAATTATATATTTAATTAATTTTTTATTCAAATTGAAATCTTTTTTTCCCCACTACTATATATATATAACTCCTCTATTTTATTCCGATTGAAATTAGGTTATTAAGAGTGATGCGCCGACTCTATAACTCCTCTATTTTATTCCGATTGAAATTAGGTTATATATGTAACTCTGCTTTCGTAGTTTCATTTTCACATTTGCAATTTGATCTGTTTAAAGCTTTGGGTAAACTCGATAAGGAAATAGGTGCGTTTGAAGTGCTCTAATGGAGGTTCTTCCCGACGATCTCATTCGAGAGTGCTTGATGAGAGTGCCCTAAAATTCACACCATACATTGAAAGCTGTCTGCAGAACCTGGAAAGCTATGGTGAGTAGCCCTAAGTTCTATGCTGACAGAAAGATATCTGGGACGAGCCAGCAGCTGCTATGCATGAGTCAGTGGGTTCATGAGTTGATTGACAATCTTGTCTTTGCAATAACGATATATGACCCTGTGAAGGGCACCTGGGATAGTCTACCTCCCATTGATGATCCCCGCTTTGCTGGATTACCAGGATGGTGTCAGTGCGTTGCTGTGAACCGGAAGCTGGTTCTCATGGGCGGATTCTACCCGTCCCACAAGAGTCTGAGGAAGAGTGTATACATTTATGACTTGAGTCTGCCAGATGGAGCTGCGGAGCTGACATGCCTACACCTAGATCCGCCATTTCGTTTTGGCTGTGTCTTCCAACGGACTTAATTTTACGTCGCAAGTGGGCTCAATGAGCATCACAACCCTCTGGCGGCTGCAAAATCTTATAACTTGGAGGAAGACAAGTGGAAAATTCTGCCTCCTATGATCCAACCGCACGGTCGTCGAGGATGCCATGGTGTTTTCATGGAAGGTAATTCATGGTGATCAGCGGAGGCGAATTTAACCCAAGCGCTGAAGTTTTCGATCCGAGAGCGGGAACGTGGACAAGGTGGGAAAACACGTTGGGATTCACTGGAGATCCATGGACAAGTTTTTTGGTTGCTTCTTCTTGTGGGGAGTTGTACGGGTTCAGTGAAGAAATGGTGAAGAAGTATGATGGTGAAAAAAGCCTTTGGAATGTTGTAGCCTCTCTTCCGCAATCTCTTTGGCTTATTAACTGTGCTACACAATGGCGCGACTGTATTTTTGTAAGCGGATTGGTCAAACCCAATAAAGACGTCTCTTATCTGTTCCACCCGTGAAGTGGGCAGTCAATTAAAGTTAACGGCGGTGATGGGGACAACTCTGAGAACAAGATGATATTTGCAACAACCGTTGAGATTTAAACAGACTCAAACTCAAACTTACTATTTGCTTATTACTATTATAAACAGACTCAAGATGATATTTGCTTATTACTATTATAAACTCAAACTCTCATTTTCTCCTTTAAATATATAAACTCAAACTCTCATTTTCTCCTCTAAATAGAGTTATAATCTATTTTTCCTCTTCATATTTTATTTTGCTAATAATCTACAGCCAAAAAAGGTTCAAAAGTTAAGACTTTGTAAGGAATATCTGGTAATTTTGATTTTTTGTTTATATTTGTCTGTCTTCTCTCCAGCCATTGTTAATCTCATTGTTAATCTCAGATTTTGAATATATAAGATATGCATGATGCACTCTTTGACATTCAAAAATATTATATTACCTTATAATATAATAAAAGTGACCCAGCATTCTTTGAAGATTTGAAAAGATTGAGTTTTTAAGAGACTAAAATAAGAAGCAATTAAAACCTTGCATGGACCACAGCTCCGCCTGAGATACCTGCGAAAGTAATGGTAGGTTCATACCATTTGTGGTTCTAGTAATGCATGGCTTCTCCATAATCCTCATCTGGCAGACCTAGTACAGCACACTCCTATATTATTGGAATTACTACTAAACTAAAAATTTAATAAGGAAGAAAGGGAGAAGACAACGATGAAACTTATTTCATGGATGGTCTAGGAGGAAGTTAGATATGTGTTTTGATTATATGCACAACCAACTAAGTTATAGAAAGTTATAGAGATATTCTGGCTAGGGTATATAGAGAGGAGGAAACCCTAATGTGGAGATGGAAAAAATAGGTTGGGAAAGAAAGGAAACATCAAACCAATGGATTGTGGATCATTGATCTAATGTGAGTGGAGCCCAAATTTAGGGTTTCGGAAATCGGGAGGACAAGCAAACAAAACCTTCCGGGCACGCAAAACGCGAAACCGTGAAGCGCTCGAGAGGTTGGGCTCCAAGGTCATGGAGAGGGGTCACATCAGCCGGTTGAGGGAGGAGCTAGAATGCACTAGGGCCCACTTCAAGAGTTTGAAGATTAGAGAATTGGGGGTCGGCTCGTATGCAAAGACCTGACTCCCGAAGCGCCTTTTATTCAGGTGTGTGGTTACAGTAAGTGGTCACGTGGAAGAGGGGATTAGACAGAGAAGAGTTAATGCCCGTCGCATGGAAATTGAACAACGCCAGAGAGGGTCTCGCTGGTCTCACACCATGCATTTGGTGAAAGGACCCCAGTAATTGATTTTGGGGTCTAAAGAAGACCCAAAGAGCTAATCCTCACCAAGATTCGATCGATCTTCAATCTCGTGAGGTCAATAGCCCCGGGAGAAGGGGTGGTCTGCATCACCAACTTCCCCGGTGGATGATTTCACACCCTTTGTTCAACTGTTCTTTGGCTTCTTCTCTTTGCATCAGAGCTTACTCCTGGATCTCTCTCGAATCGGAATTATGTCAGCTGCACTCTCTTGCGACGTCCTACACTCTCATACATAAGTTCTAGATACTTTCCAGCTTACGAGTCAAATGTAAAACTCTCATACCGCACTCCTTATGGATACTAGCGCACTCCTTGCACTCCCTCGTAGAAGAGAAACAACTAAACATTTAAAATATCATAGATTCATACATCTAACCATGTAAATGCATACATAGATACAAGAACAAGAAATAACAGAATTTAGAATAAACAAAAGTCTACCATTCACTCATTCCAATAGACGAATCTAATAACATACATTTGGGACAATGTTCCTCTAATATATTCATTCAACTAAAATTACATACATTCATACACTACTTATATGTAGCTCTCAACTCTCTGCTATAATGGCAATGGCTCTTGATAACTAGAGTGCCAATAAAAACTATATGGAAATCTACACACTAGATTAAACAACCTCTTCTCAACAACAATACAAAGTTTTATACAAAGAGGGTTCTCTAATTTCTTCCTCCAATCCACTTGCATACTTATCCTATCCAAATAAAATCTCTCAACTACTTAACATTTATTACAATAAATATTTGACTCAAATAGATAAGAGTGAATGCTCCGGATATGTATTGCAATCCTTCACATTAAAGTAAAATGTATCTCTCATCAATATTTTGTGATGGCTCAGCCTCCAATCATTAAATATGTTCATAAATGAAAACAAAATTCAGATATTTCATTAACACGCTAACTTTGAAATTCAAAATATTTAAAATGTGCTGTAGTGATCCAATTGTCTTCTCTCCTTCAGCTCGCTATACCGATCACCGCGGTTGTGTCTTTAATCTATTGGTTGTTGTTGCTAACATGTACCATGACTAGCATGATTTCATCTTCGTCCTTGCACCCATTTTCGATTGTTTCCTAAGCGTTGAATTCAAAGAAATTAATTGTCAACCAATTATTATTCACTGTATAAAATAAAATCATTAATAAAATAGAAAGGAGATGTGTTTAATAAAAAATATGTCTATCTCAAGTTAACACTAACTTTTGAAACTATAATCTTGTACGTTAAATTATTTATGAAAATTATAATAATTATGTAAAAGAAATATAAAATTGATGAAATTTAAGTGCCAACAACTTAGTACCATGAGTAATGGTGGTTTTATTATGCAAACTATAAAGATAATCACACATAATTACTAAACTTAATAATTATAGAACTTAACTATACAGAAATATAAGCTCGGCGCAATCATCCACATCATCAATAACTTTTTGATTTTTTAAGGCTTTGACATGATTAGATAATCACTCAATAAATTTGATAATGTAACTTTGTTCATGTATTTTATTATATTAATATCCATCGTTATTAATTCTTTTCGCCTGCTTAAATTTTGTAATTGTTATTCTGGGAGAATCTTCACACCACAAACCTTGCCTTGTACTTTCAACACTGCCATGTGTTGCATGCTTTATTTTGGAAATCCATTTTGAGATCACATATGATTTCTCTTGTGGTCTTGGAACCATATCACAAAATATCATTCTTCAAAATGGATCGGTACTCTTTACTCATGCATCCCTCCATTCCTTCTTTGCTACAACATCTTCATAACATGTAGGATTTGCATCAATAATATCACCAAGGAGTTCTGCATAACTTGAATAAGGTTTTGGTTTCTTTCTTTCTCTATAAATTACTTCTGGAACATCGTATTTTTATGAATCTTGTATAATCTCACGGGCCCAAGTTGGCCTCTTCTTTTGGTACACTATCATTTATCCTGTATGCAACTCTTGGAGCTACCAGTTCTTCATCATGGTCTTCATCTGTACGATACTTCCTTGAATTGTTGAATTTTGCATCATCATCGAAGGTAACATCTCTGTTGATCCCAACCTGTTTGTGAGTAAGGATGTAGACTTTGTATGCCTTCAATGTCTCACCCAGAACCAAACAAATATGCGCCCTTCTTCGAATAACAATGTTTGCTGGCAGCCAACCCATTTTTTTATTGCTCTCAAAAAAAAAAGCTGCCTACACCCAATTTGTCTTCTAAACGACAAATCATAGTCGCATTGTGCTTTTAAACATTTCGCCTCATTTTGCAACAACACACATTTAATTAAGCCAGTTTTCATAACCGCAAGTGTGAAAACACTTTATTTGCTTAGATTGTCATCGTTTTAGGTTGATTTACTGAAAGATACTTGATCACCCGTTTATCACATGACTGCTGAAGGTTGTCCTCAACTTATGTTCTTGAGCATTCATCTTATTTTGATTACACATTTGAATACATTTGATTGTTAAACCTTGGCATAAAATCTATTGTTCTAGTTTCGATCTTTATGAAAATTGTAATGGATTTTGGTCTCATTATGATTCTCACTCGCTATTATGAAAATCTTTGATCATATTGTTCTCAAAAGATTGAATGAAAACATTACTATATGCATCGAATACATGGACAAGTTTATAAGGTGTCATAGCAATAGTCTGCTTGATATTCACCATATATTCACTCTTATAAATCGAGCATCACTTGACATACGTTTGGTGTGTTGATTTCAGCATACCACTGTTTTCATAAGTCCCGAAAGGCAAACCCTCGTGGTTTGAGCTGCATTGATTGAACGGATGGAATTGGCATCGGATCATATACACGATGGTACCGGTTGTTTAAACTTAACACTTGGCACATTATTATCGTGAGGTGTTGATTCTCACTCGAATGAATGGTAACGAGGTGTGATGATTCACCTGCTATCGGTCGATGTAATTTGTTTAAATGATATGGTTTTGTCACCAGACAATTATTAATGCACGCGTATGATGGTAATCCCACCACCTCGCACACATTGAGTTGATTTCACCAATAAGCATTCAAACTAACAAACTATCCTATTCACTGCGGCATTGTTCATTCTAAGGTGAAATTCTTCCACGAGCTGTGGGTTATGGCTCACAGAGGGCCGAACTTCCACGGACGCTGTTACCGTTAACATTCGATGGTGCACACAACGAACTTGAAGAATATCATCAGATGGCTTTCGCTTATATGGTTCGACGGTTTTAATATCTCGCTGTTCGGCAATTTAATCATTATTTGATGGTTGTCGGCCAAAGTCGGAGATGTCCAAATTTGAAATCAATCAACACCCTCACCGCAACTATTAGTCCTCAAGGGACAAAAGATGGTCCAAAAGCTACAGTAAATGATGTCCCGTGGACACCGTTGTTTCGGTCTCGGATAGTGAGGGTCGTAGTGTAAAGGTTTACCCGCTAAGATGTTGAAACCTCAATGGTACATGATCTCTTGATGATTCCTCGGCACCGGTGGACTTGTGAAGTGTATGGATTTGTTTTCCGCTTCATCTACGCTTTTAATGGTATTTATGGGTTTCAGCTAAGCATGCTTCTAGACATTCGGCTAATCGAAGTCTATTCAAAATGGCTAGAAGTATAAACGAAGTCAGGCAGATACTAGCCTCTTTCATACAATCATTAAAATGCCGGTTGTTTATGACGGCTTCACGAGATTCCTCGCACCATTTTCTCAACTGTAATGGTTTTGAGGAATCAAACCCTCACAGGTCGATAAGCCTATGGAGGACTTGATTCCTCAAAAACATTACGGTTGAGAAAATCATGACAGGAATCTCGACGTAAACCAAACTCACCTGTGAATTCGCCTATGTCTGTGACTAAAGTTGCTAAGCCCTCAACCACGGCGCTAGAGCTAAGACCTAAGCAATGCTAAGAACAGAAAATGCAAGGATGATCTCACATTGAGAGAAATAGTCCGAACCTTCCGCCCAAGTCAGAGCTCCTCACAGATTAGTGAGGATTTTGATTCGAGCATTGAGCATTTTTTTTAGTTGAAGAGGGCTTCTTTGGTGACGAACCTCCATACGATTTCATTGATAATTTGCCTCCGTGTCTTCGTGGTAACCCTGACTATCTGGGTATCAAGCCATCTCATGAAACCTCTTTATGGAACTACTAAACCTCTTCAGCTGTTGCTGCTTCACCCATGGTCAGCAGAAACACCGTATTAGAGAGGTACTATTTGGATGTTCCTAAATTGTAATCTAAAATTTACGATTTGGATAAACAAGTGGCATTGCTCACTGGTCGGGATGCAAAGTGGCGGCCTAATGATAAAAATCAGCGGACTGTCGGATCGATCTTGTTCAAAAACGTTGAGTTCCGCTGACCGGGCAGCTATCAATTCAAGATTGGATACATATTTCAAAGAACTGATGGTATAATTTTCCCTCTTTATACAGCATGTTCATAAGCTCTGTTTATGTGTTTGATTTTCTCTGTCATGCATAAGTTTTTATCGATTTAGTTGGATTGGTGGTGAGTAGATTTAGTTTGATTTGAATATGTTGATTTTTGATATCTTGCTATTTAACACAAATCCATATCTCTCGTTCACATTTGATTTTATCTTGCGCGATGCAATGAGCTTATTGGTTGACTGTGTTAATTATTTTTTCTATGTTGGGACCAATTCGGTATCATTTGTTAAATAATCAAATTTCGAATAGATGACAATAACAACTGCTATGATATGAGTTGTATCCCGATGATAACGAATGTGTTATTCGATTTCTATTACATGGATGGATAGATTATATCAAATCTTTCGACATTTATGTCTATAACTAAATCTCACTACCTCGCTTGATGACTCGCCAAACCCTCGTTGATCGATTATGGACATCCAATAAGCGATGACTCAAGAGTCGAGAGTGTGGAGTCGACCGATTACATTGGGAATAATTCATGCATTGTGTTTTCATTAGAATGATATCGACCGCTTTTGATTTTAATTCATGTAATTATGCTACTTATATTTGTGAATTATTTGAAACACAGCGAATGAGAACTTTGGTTGGATTCTATGGATATAGTGTTATGTGAAATCGTTAATGCTTTCTATATTGGTAATAATATGGATCATATGCTAATTGATAATAATGATCTGTATCTCATACGATTCGGCTTATTGATGACATTCTTGGGATAGTCCTGTTGAGATTCGATTTGATTATGAGAACAATTGAAAACAGAGTATCTATTTTGTATCGATTGTAATTTCACTGTCTGATTTTATTCTGTTCGTTTTTTATTTGATCCAATCATTAGTAGTGTGTTGAATATTTCTAAGTGATTAGGTTCAATTTGACTTGATTTATATCTGGTAATTTCCATGCCGATCACCTGTTTAATCAAACGATTCTCAGAAGTCGAAGTCCATAGAATCAATTATGTTATGATTTTTTGAATAAAACAATCTTCTAACTTGATTCTGCCATTGCGGCAATCTGAATTTGCAAATTGATACCTATGTATGCTTAGGAGATGATCTATAAATTTTCACTTCTTGCTTTTTACTACTTAGTTTAAGGGATTTTGGGATCATTCCAAGACATTTTGTAAACTGTTACTATTATTCACAATGATGTTTTACATTGTGAAAACTTATTTAAACTTATGATTTGTAAATGACTGACATCCTCAGCCTTGGGAGAACAAGGATATGTAATATGACCAACCTGAGCAGTAATTGAAGCAGCTATATTTCTTTGCTTCTCACATTGACACTTGTTCTGTGCCTTTACATCTTTTTGTGTTTGTTTTAGTATCACTTTGTTGTCTAAATCAATTCAAGTGATATAATTTCTTATTATTATGCACTTTGTTACTTCCAATTTTGATAAAAGATATAACAGTTTAAGGATTCGGCTTATAAATGATAGCTTTGACTTCTTTTTATGAATTGAATTATCATATACATGAATTTGCCGCATTTAGTTTTGTATGAATTCATAATCTAAAATTGTTATGATTTCTTTTATGTCTTGTTTGTCCCAAGTAAACCAATTTCCAGAAGCTAATATAGTTGATCCCTATGGTAGCTTGCTTAAATGGTGAATTTTCCTCCAACCAGCTTACTGGGCCATCATACACATGGCAAACTTGGAGCCATTCCTGTGTTAATTAGTTAGATGTTTATTTCTTTAATTAATTAGTAGTTTAGTTAGGTTTAGATTAGATTATTTAATTTCAGCTAGCTTTCTTTCTGCTTCATAAAAACATAAAAGACAAAATAGATCCTTTGCTGCCCTGTGGCAAAACATACAGTTTTGAGGTGTTTTAATCAACTGTGAATTTGTCCATACGTACATTTGTGAAGGAGTGACTAACCACAATTAAGTAGTTGATTTGAGTTATTATAATCATATTAGATTTCCTAGGTTAGTAGTTTATATTAGATTAGTATAGTTGCTGTTTGTTTTTATTAGTTTCTAGTTTCCCTTAGTTTAGATCACTTAGCTCAAATCAACATTCCTCTTTGGCTTCCTTAGTAGACCTCGTGAAATGCACCAACGGAGCTTCAAGTAAACTCTGGCTGGGGTGCATACCAAACTTGATTACATTTAGACAACCCTGCACTCTGCTCCACTCTCCCGCCTGATCATGACTGCTTCTTCACAACAAAGTCCAATTTGGATCTTTTGTCTTTGAGAAAATGTATATATATTGGACAAATGAATATTCTGAGGTGGTTGAATTTTGGCTTCTCTCATGTGAACATTTATTCTTTGGTCTTACTCCCAAGAACACGATGGGGTCTTCTATTCTACACATACATCGCATCTCTTTGTTGCTTCTTCCCATAGAAGTTTTGGTAAGTTCCCATCACTTAAGCATGGTCTCTGCTTCCATTATGGTTTGGTTCTTTTTTTTTCTACCACACCATTCTGATGAGGATTTTATGGAGTAGAGAGATCCCTCTTAATCCCACTTCCCACATAATCTCATTTTGAATTCATCCCCTGATGTGAATTTCCACCACATCTTACCTCAAGACCTTTATATTATTTTTAGAAATATTTTCTATGAGGGTATTGAATTCCATAAATTTGCTAAACACTTCACCCTTTGACTTCAAGAAGTAAATCCAAGCTTTGCGTGAAAATCATCAATGAAGGAGACATAGTATACACACCCATTGGATGAAGAGGTGGACATAGTTCCACATACATCTCAGTGTATAATGTCCAATACTCCTTTTACCTTGATTTTATCAGGCTTGAAATGGGCTCTTTCACATCTCCTTTTTGTCAGACATCCCTTAGATATGCCTTATGGTTCATTAATGGATTGCAGTCCCTGCTGCCCATCTTTCATGATCGATAATTCCTTAGAAATTCTTTTGTGCCACAACTCACTTAGGATTACAGTATTGTGAACCAGGGATGTCTATGAGTGTCCTTCAATTTGTATAAGCCTCCCTATTGGACACCAATCACAATTGCATCATTGAAATATTTTCCTTTTGGCCACATGAGAACTTCTCTCCATCGACAAATGAAATTATGAAACCCTTCCCTTATAGAGCTGAAATAGAGAGGAGATTCTTCCTCAACCCAAGTATGAATAAAACATCTTTTATCTTCATCAATTTTCCATAATCTAATTTGAATGAAGCTTCTCCCATGATAGATATTGATAATCATCTCCAAGTTTCACCTTACGAGGTGAGTCCCTCTTGATCATCACCTAAGTGTAGAGTACTAGTATCGTCATGTTCTTAGAAGCACAACTATCAATGAGCTAAATGTCACTACCATGAGTGAAAATTCTTGTAAGGGATGAAATTAAAAGATGTAGTTCATTATCATTTTATCCATATGGATCTCTAGATCTTACGTAGATCATTCTCTTTCTGAATGTATTTCCACGCATTGAGGTAGTCATTATCCTTCTTCAATCTTTCCATCAAGACCGAACAAGTAGTCATCCCGCCTAAACAAGTAAGCAAAAATATTTTTTCAAGATATGGATCTAGACCTTACCAAATATTTTTGCTAAACCAAGATGAATTTATGTCATAGGGACTACAACAGCTGCAACCAAACATCCATATCTAGGGTTTATGAGAATTTTCAATTTGGTCCAGGGAAGTGATGTGCCTTTCCTATGTGAGTTCCTAGGTGATATTAGATTTACCAACATACTCCAAAAATAGGTAAAACTTCACTCTTAGGGTTTATGCAGAAATCAGAATTTAGATCAGCTCAAAACCTGAAAATTGGATCTTGGAGAGTGTGTTTTGAGGCTAGGAAAGCCTTCACAAATAGTGAGTTGGTCTCTTTCAGTCCTGGGCCTCCTGGATACCATGTTGAAAAAAAAATACTTATGGAGCTAATAGTTACAGTTCATATTTTATTATTACAATTATTTAGCACATTAACTTCATATGCAAGATCACTGAAGAGAGATAATCATATAAACAAGATAAACACAAAGATTATCTTGGAAACCTCTTAGGGAAGAAAAACCCAAAACTTCTTCTAAATAGATTCTTCAATCAAGAACAATGCCAAGACAGAAAATAGATAGAGCTTTATTGCATCTCCTCTCTCCAAATCTTACACACTTTTTCTCTCTATTGTTCTTTGAGGACATGAGTGTATCGAGTATGCCTAGCCTCTCAGAGATTATACACAAAATGTCTTCTTTCCCTTAACTACTAGGACCCGACTTGACACCGTCACTTAATTACATTTTACATCACAATAGGGCCAATCCACAATTTGACTTTATTTTACAATAAAAGCCACAATGATATTATTTTAGGGTTTTTTCATGATCAAATACAATAGGAGAATATCTTTCGGGTTACACATATTGGCAGTTAAAATTCATTAATTTTACCCTTCTTTATATAATTATTATAATTTCATAAACAATTTAACATAACATTCTAATTTCAGAAGTTAATGTTAACATAATACCTATATAGACACATTTGTTATTTAACACATCTCCTTTCAATTTTATTAACGATTTTATTTTATAGAATAAATAATAATTTGGTTGACAAATTATTTAGGAAATTTTGTTTCCTTATACAAGGAGAGGTTGTCACATTACTTTGTTATTATAAATATATTTAAGTAATTTTAGAGTAATGCCCCACCACTTCATATGCAACATGAGTTTTAGAAACATAGGCTAATGCAATTTTGGTATTGATATAAAAATCTTCAAAATACTAAATGTTGGCATGCAATGTTGTAATTCAAACTTATGCATGAATTCAAATCTATACACCAAACAATTTACATCATCATTGCAGTGGCACTTGTTTTATTTATAGGGTTAATGTACATGCTAAAAAGTACAAGATCTTACTAGATATCTCTTTTGTATTTCTTAAACTTATATGATCATGTTTAAAACAACAATTTTAGTCTTGGAACAAATCTTCTTCATACATAAGAAAGTTTAGAATCACTCACAACTAATACTTAGTGATGATTTTTCTTAAGATACATTAAAAATAATAAAAAATTATTTACATTAAAAAGTTAAAAAAAATTACCTATAAACTTTAGAGTATAAAAAATACAAATCTATTTTAAATTTAAATTAAAAATAAAATTTATAGTTATAATTATAATTATATTAGTTAACAAATTTACAAGAATAAGTAAACTCGCTTTAAATTCACATTAGTGTTTTTCTTTACCTCAATATCAAGTATATGGATGTCCATAAAAACTGACCTCTCTATGTGCAAGCAGACCCTTGATAAGTTTCTCATAGGTACTGAGTATTAAAATTAATAACTGAGTTTTTAGTTTATACGGTAAAGATATTTTGAATGTCAAATTATTCATCAAGAAGATATTCTTCTCTACAAAGTGTAACTTTTGAATAATAATGATTAAAATTAAAATATCCAATATTCAATTAAAATTAAAACTAATATTTTCAATTAAAATTAACATATTCCATAATAAAATTAACATATTA
>SNQJ01S0193747.1:20901-32925 GCA_010110895.2 Picea sitchensis
ACAACTCACTGTCTGAAGTTTATATAAGACCTCACTCACCTATGCATGCCTGGCCTAGTTTGGAGTTGGAATGATATCGTGTTGAGTTGGCTTCCTTTCGGTCACCCCATCTATAAACAAACCGTGACATAAAACTGATGGGCATCGGGCTCTGCTCCTGCTAGCAATCCAGGAGTGACTTCCGTCGCCAACAGATACTATATAAGAATGATTCTCCAACACAAACTTGAAACATATTTACGAACTTCCTTTCTTGGTCCTTTGGGGTATCTAGTTGGCACATAACTCAATTTTATTTGAGGAAAGGTTTGTTCCTTATTTAAAACCTCCTCTTAGTTTGTAGGTTTTATAAGAATGATACAGTTCAAAAGACACCATGGCTTGTGGGAGAGCACAAGGTGGATAGTTTCAGTCCATGGTGCTTTTTCGGTGGTGCATGCCAAGATGCTATATGTGGATGTGGTTTTGTTGTATATTTTTTTTATCACCATTTATTTCATCTCAAAGCAAATGTAGGGAGGGGTACTAATAATTTCAGTAAGTTGATGGATCTCTTCCTACTTTTAAAGTTCTCAGTGTGTCGAGAATATGATACTCTTCAAGTATATGGAGATTCTGGACTAGTCATCAACCATATATATGGAAATGTCCAACTACCTAATATCAACTTAAGGCTACTGGAAGACCATCTTCATGAGATCACTAACTTATTTGTTTAGACTAAATTTTCCACATCTTCAAGGAATTCAACCAAACAACAAACAATCTCTTTGAGGAAGGATCTACGTTACATGAAAATCAAATCATACTACTAGAATTTGATGATGGGTGAGAGCTTATTCATAGTCAATTCATGCTTAAGGACTTTTAAGAATGTTTTTTTTTTGTTTACTAGTTTGTTTGTGACTTGTAGGACTAACCCATGATTTAAGAAGCCACGACCTAGGGGTCTCTAAGTCGTCAAAATCACATGGGGATCAAACCTGACTTGGGCCACACCAACCCTAAGCATGGTTGGATTTTTAGGTGTCTCCTCTTGACTAGACAAGTTTCGAACCTGAGTCGCCTTACATAACAAGGCCCATAGAAATCAATTGCTCTAGTGAGATTTGACAAACTTAAGAATATTATCGCTCTGTAATATGTCAGTTTTAATTTCTAAGTCTTAGTCTTTATAACTTCTGGTATGTATTGTTTTGACTTTTACTATACATAGAGTATCCCTAATGAAGAAAATGTTAGAAAGATTGTTAAGTCTAGGTGAATAAATTACTTTAAATTCCTTTATTTAAAAAATCAATTTTAATTGTGTTGATGCACCTAATAAATGTATTTAATTTCACCTTGAATACAAATATATTTTTTTCTTTGAAAAAAAATACCACAATTAGTTCTACGTAGTTAATATTCCTCCTAACTAAAGTATAAACATCTTCTTATGCATAGGAATGCTTTCCCAATAAGCTTCATAGTTCTACTTAAATATTTATTTAACTAAAAGCATGTACAATTTGTATGGTGTCTTTACACATAAAACTTGACTATCTTTCTTTAGATTCAAATAAATGTGAATAAAAATATTTGTTTTTTTTAATCTTCAAATGTGATATTCATAATATTTTTTTTAAGGAAACTGGTAATTATAGACTGATTCACAATTATAGCAGTTTAAGTGAGCCTAATGGTTAAGAACACGTGTTTCCTCCTAATATGTCACAAGTTCAAATCTCGAGGGGGTAAGGTATGTATTCCTCTGTAGACTTTACCAGTCAAATCACTGGATGAAGAGGATCTCATACACCAATTTGGTGTCTGGCTTAGTCGTGACCTTAAAAATAGATTATTATTATTATTATAATATTATTTTATAAACCATTAAAAATTTGCCATTTAAAATGAAAATTTTATATTTTATTAATAATAAAAAATATCCATACAAAAGTATTGGATTTTCTAAAAGATAGTTTTCTTTTTATGAAGGTTTTATATTTTGTTAATATTAAAAAAAATCATACTAAAAGTATTGGATTTTTTAAAACATGGTTTTTTTGGCTGTAAGTTTTGAATCTCAAATCCAAATTGAAATTGTTTGTAAAGAATAATGTTGTAAATTGGAAGTGTGGACGTTTTGACAAATATTTGAATTTTTTTAATATTCTATCATATGACCATGGGCTCCATCAACACATTTTATTGCATAAGCAAATAAAATTCATACTTTATGAAGGTTTTATAAAGATAGTTTTCTTTTTATGAAGGTTTTATATTTTGTTAATATTAAAAAAATTCATACTAAAAGTATTGGATTTTTTAAAACATGGTTTTTTTGCTGTAAGTTTTGAATCTCAAATCCAAATTGAAATTGTTTGTAAAGAATAATGTTGTAAATTGGAAGTGTGGACGTTTTGACAAATATTTGAGTCTTTTTTAATATTCTATTATATGACAATGGGCTCCATCAACACATTTTATTGCATAAGCGCATTTGCTTATGGTAAGAAATTGACTAGATTTATTTGAGGTTTAGCTAAAAAAAATTCATCTCCTCAAAGATGTTAACATAAATAGTTTCATTGAAAGATATTAGCATAAATAATCTCTATTCTCATAGATAAATAAAGATGTTAGCATAAATAGTCTCATTAGAAATCTCTGAGATAATTTTGTCATAGATTTAAATACTTAAAATATTTTATTGAACTATTTGCAAAGGTAGTTGATTGCATTCCACAATAGACTTAGACTTATATGTGCATGACATGTTGTGAACAAAAGAAGGTCAAATTTATATAACATACATAGTGACTGCAATACACCATAATTTGTTGGCAAGCTTTTGATATGTGACAAATTAGTAGTGTTTAGGGCATTGCTAGAATAAACACATAAACATGGCCTTTCATATAGAAAAAGGAGATTTCTTCGCAACTTCAATTTCTTGATTTATGCCATTCCTAAAACTATATTTTGTAGATTGTAAATATTACAACTAAACATTGACCATAGAAGTAAGGACCATGATATAAACATCGCCGCTTAAGGTTAATTTTGATGTAACTATAGCTTTTAAAATTTCGTTCAATTCTTGCAAACAAATATGAGAAATTATATGCAATAAATATGAACCTTTTTTAAATCATCAGCGAGCCCTTTTCGTAGCATCAATAATTAGTGATAAGATATAAATATAAATGTTCAATTCACTATCAATGTATATGTGACAAACAAAATATTGCATTGCTTGTCTCACCAAACTACAATTTCTTCAAACTAGAAATTAGTAGTAGAAACATTGAAGAACAAAAGGTTTGATACTATACATTGTGTGACAAGACTAAGCTACCACAAAGATCTTATGGTAGTTGCAACAATAGATATTCAACATTATTGTATTTGGTATTGTAAGCCTTTTTTAACTTAAAAATTTAAAACAATGATTGCGATGTTTATTCATTGATTTAGATTTATGATGGTTGTAGTTGATTTTGGGTATTACATTGCAATTTCGATGTCATATTGTGTTTGAATTGAATTGTGGCATTAACCATACTAAGTAATTTGGAAGTTATTGAGGCAATTTCAATGGTACATCGTGTTTTAATTGAACTACGACATTAACCATCCTAATCAATTTGAATTAACCAAGACAATTAAGTGTTATCATTTGTTTGAATTGCACTATGGCATGGACCATACTAATAAATCTGGACTTGTTCTCTTACAAAAATAATCAAGATAATTTTGATGTTATATTTTGTTTGTGGCATTAACCATACTAAACAATTTTGAAGTAATTTTAATACAATTTTCGATGTTAAACTATGTTTACTTGAAACATGGAATTAACTATAATAAGAAATTTAGAACCAATCTTGTCAATTTCTATGTTATATTGACTTTGAATTGAAATGTGTCATTAACAACACTAATGCGAATTTGAAGTAATAATTCTTAAGCATCAAGACATTTAAACTAATATAACATGTAATACATAATGGTGTATAAACCTAACTCCTCCACAATAATGGATCCTTCATATTGGCAAAATGATGGAACCATCTAATGGTGTAGCAAAAAATCATTTTCATCTTATAATTTGAGGGACTTCAATGATGAAAAATCATGATCTTAGCAATAAAAAAATTTACAATGATTAACATTGCATATAAATTTGTGGTCCTTATTTTCACTGGAGCACCTCAACAATGCAATTTTAGTGATCAAATTGTAAATTTTCAAAATCTGACAATCCAAATAGATATTTCGACACCATTTTCATTGAAGTTGTGCCATACTACAATTTCAACGATCATCATAATTTTGCAAAATCCAACACAACAAATGGTATTATTGGCATCCATTTCATTACAACAACTCCATATTACAATTTCAACTATCAAAACATAAAATTCAAAATTTTCATTTGATATAAGATAGAAAGACACCCTAAAATTCAAAAAGTTCAACAAATTTAAGGTGGAAAGACATTGGAAAAAGGAAATATTGTTTCCTATACAATTAGCTTAATCAACACGGGAGTAAGCTAACCATGTACCAAATAAGATCTATGTTTATGTGGAGTAAGTTAATCATGTACTAAACAACCTCTCCTTTTTCCAGTGGAAACAATGGTTTGCTACACAAAATTAGCTTACTCCACACATACACCTCTCCTTTTTCTGGTGTAAACAATAGTTTGCTACACAATTTGGTTACTCCACATAGGCACTAGAAAAAAGAAGAGACTTGGCAGCAGATCAACAGGTTTTGGCTCAATAGGCGAATTGGCTATGCTAAAAAGCTGCAACCATTATCGACTATGCAATAGACTCTGCGACATCGTGCCTGCAATTTCTGAGGAGAGAGCAAGTCATCTTCGACTGCTTGACTCTCTCCGCCCAACCTCATAGGGAAACAAAAAAAATTACAGGGATTAAGTGTGCCGTAGTTTGCAACTGAGCGCAGAGATTGGGGTTGATATACTGTTTTGATGTCTGTGACTCGAACAAGATCTATACCACATTCGTCACTCAAAGGAAAAACAAAGAGTTAATAATTTTGCACCTGCAAGCTTTCAAGCATACCGAGGGAAAGAGGGTGAATATGTTGGAAAAGGTGTTGGTTAAACATTCTACGAAATGATTCTTTAATTTGGTGGTTAACCCTCTCTTCAATTTTGGTGTGATTTAGATTGATTAATCTTTGTACATCTTTTTAAATTTTTGGTAAATTGGCTTTAGTTAACCCTAATTTTATTTTGGTGTGACTTGGATTGGTTAATCCTTTGTCCAATTTTTTTTTGGTGTAAATTGGTTTTGGTTAATCCTAAATCATGTGGTTAACACTCTTTGCATTTTTTGTATAAATTGACAACTAGACTTTCTCTCGTTAACCCTTTCTCCATTTTTTGTGTAAATTCTTCTCGTTAATCCTCTCTCCATTTTTTGTGTAAATTGACAACTAGAAATATTCTCGTTAACCCTCTCTTGGCAACTAGAAATCCTTTGATTAACCATCCTTTGATTAACCCTCTCTCTGTTTGACCCTTGAATTTGATTAACCCTCTCTCCATTTTTTGTGTAAATTGGCAACTAGAAATCGTTTGGTTGACCCTCTCCATTTATTTTGTGTAAATTGGCAACTAGAAATCCTCTGATTAACTCTCTTTCCATTTTGTGTGTGTGTAAATTGGCAACTACAAATACTTTATTAACCCTCTCTCCATTTTTGTGTAAATTGGCAACTAGAAATCCTCTCCATTTTTTGTGTACATTGGCAACTAGAAATCCTCTCTCCTTTTTTTTAATGTAAATTGGCAACTAGAAATCCTCTCCATTTTTTGTGTACATTGGCAACTAGAAATCCTCTCTCCCTTTTTATGTAAATTGGCAACTAGATATCCTCTCCATTTTTTGTGTACATTGGCAACTAGAAATCCTCTCTCCATTTTTGTGTGTAAATTGGGTTACGATTAGCTAACTCCATAGTTTGTATGTAAATTGGCAACTAGAAATCTCTCTCCATTTTTGTGTGCAAAATTGGGTTATGATTAGCTCACTCCATGTAGAGTATCAAACCATTCATTTAACATCTCCATTTTTGTGTGTAAATTGGCAACAACATCATTCATTATTTGATTCACACCTTATTGTGAACATTTATTATCTTTGGGTATGATCTTAAACAACAACTATTCATGGAAGGGTTATTATGTTTTTTAATTAAAACTCCAATGTATGTATTGTAGGTTTAATTTAGTTGATGGGATTGCCCATTTTAAAATAACTGGCATGGATTCCACTTGAGGTTGGTTAATGCCTAGGGACGCATTTTTTAAAAATATACTAGAATTTATCACAAAAATACATATATGCTAGTAACATCAATCTTTTTGTCAATATATGAAAGGTTCAACTATCTCATACAACCATTTCTTCAAACATTTAGCATCAATGTCATTTTGATTTGTTGAAACCATCTATTCAACCACAAATCAGAAAACAAATTTCCGATGATTCCTAAAATTAGTGAAAACTTGTCAATTATCTACTGGCATCTTACAATGGATTTCCCTAAAAATTACATCAACATAAGTGAATTAAAAGGCTTATAACTCCCATGACATTGAGTCATTCATTTAGGTATTTTTACAAACACATCAAAAGCAACCCAAGCTACAACCATATATAAGGGGAAAACAATCCAAAACTAATATATTAACCAATGATAATTCAATTAATGGCTTCCCCGACCCAATTCATCAACCATAAGTTAATTTTGAAGGATTGCAATCATCCAACATAATATTCCTCATTCAAAAAAATTTCCAAACACTTAGCAAGCATACTCATTATTTCTCTTAAGAAGTTATATTCCTTCTAAATGATAACATATTTCTTAATCCATTAAATTAAGGCATATAACTATAATTTTACCTCATGTCCATACTAATACTTACTCCCGAACCCCTTGTTTTTCCTTGGGCATGCTACAACAACCACATTTCGTCATTTTTGTTCAGTTTCTAGCAAATTCTCAAGACACATTCAGGGTCCCCTTACCCTTCCCATTGCTAACAACAATTTAAGCATATCCAATAGTTTCTCATAACAACATCCAAGTTAGTACCGAAACATATCAATCTCAATTGACATTTCCATATAAAAATCAATTCAACTAAATGAACGGCAATATAGAGATTTCATAAACTAGTTCATTATACTTGACCATTATACCTGACCAATGGAATCCATTAATTCTAGTGAAATTCTAGTGACTAGCTCCTTGCCTTGGCCAACACATATGGTACTAATCGGTTTCCACCTAGACACACTCAAGGAAAAATTCTTCCCCTAAGTGTTATAGACATAATTTCCACCCTATAGGCCAAAGGGGAATCCATAATAAGATAGAAGCTAGAATACATATTTTGCCTAAGGTTTAGCCCATTTTGGAGGTCCTCGCTAAATACCTAGTAGACAACAAGCGAGGCCTCGTTGGTCACTAGTGGCTCAACAAGCGAGGCACTGCTAAACTTCTAGAATCGGGTTGTTATGCAGTGATAGGTGAGGGATGAGTTGGATCTTCATGGAAAATGCCTAGGAACTCACATCATTCGAGTCTCTAGTGATCTCTAGAAGATCTAGAAGCCTCTCCCAAGTCTCCTCCAAGAGTTATATAACAAAGGCAAACCTTGGGAAAGGGGGGTAATAATTGAGAGCATTGTTATGTTGTCCAATTGTAGAGGTACATGTTCCATCTACCATAGCCAGAATTCAGTGAAGCCTAGCCTGACCAAGGAGCTAAAGGAGGAGCAAGGAGTAAGGAGGTCAAGGGAGCAAGCATCATCGACCAAGGTATGAGTTTGATGTATTAGTCTTACATTTATTAATAGATCATTTGTTTTTCCCCCATATCATCTGTGTTCATTTGATGAAATGTTTAGATCTGATCCATTCCTTTATAGATATGATTAACAATAAGTTAGATCTAGGATTATAATCCTAAGTAGAAAGGTAGGAGGGTTCTGATTGTCTTTTGTATACATGGAGCAGGTTGTGGAGCTTGGAGCTAGATTTTTAGGACGGCAACAACCAAAATATACGAAGGACCACCTCAAGAAAGGTATGAAAACTTCACCATTCCTTAGGATAATTATGACTCTGTGTGTTTGGATCTAGGTATAGGAAAACCATTAGAAGTCTAGACCCCTTTATGTCTAGGATTCCTAGGCTAATCCTAGGGAGATTTGTCGTGTATTCAACAAGGTCCCTATGAAAAATAATCCCATAACATAACTGATGACTCCATTGGGAAGAACTCTTCTCTAGTTTGAGTCTCTTGGCCAATCCTTCCCTTTGGTTGATTGTGTCTGCTTGTCATTCTTCCTTTGATTGATTCAGAGCCTAGATCCAGTAGATCTGAGGGATTTGACATAGATCTAAGAGATCTGGAATAGGTCCATGTTTCTTAAAAACCAAATTCTAAGGTCCTCGCATGTTGCACTATAAGTTTCATGTGAGACCTCTCTTGTTGACAGTGCTATGTCTCGTGAGGCCTTATAAAAACTGCAGATTTGCAGAGAAAATACCATAACTTGGAGTTCAGGTCTGTCCTCTGAGCAATCGGGTTTCTTCATGGACTGTTATGATCTTGTCTCTATTTCTATTTGAGTTTTTTTGGTCACATACTTTGCAATCATCTGGTTTGTAGAATGCTTGTGTGTGATTTCTTTTCATTTCTTAGAGAGATTATATCTCTATCTGAGAATTTCATTGAAGTTGGATGAGAACCTCACTGATCTGAAGAGATCTAGTTGCGCTTGTCATTAGTTACATTGTTTATCCTCGTGTAACCATTGTCCATTACTAGATCATTCCTTCTAGGTGAGTTTTGGGTGAGTTCCCTGTAGTGACATTGGAGTGGGATGATCCAGACTCATTCTCAATATCCTATAGCCCCTTTGCTTGTTATTTGTTGATGGTTTCCATTTGCATTGTGTGTTCATGTATAGATCAAGAATTGTTTACATTTCAATTAGAAAATATTAAAAAGACAAAAATATTTGTTGCATGCTAGACTTACCTTTGAAGCACTAGTGAACAAATGCATTAGGAGCATTGTTTGGTTTCAAATATGAAGTGATTGTTGGTTGCTTGGTGTATGTGAGGCTATACTTTTACAAGTTTTCAAAGAAAAATAAGAAAAAGGTCTCTCTCCCTCCCATAGCTAGAGTTCATCGAAGTAAATGATTTGCATTGTCATTTTTGCATTGCTTGGTTTAGTCAAGAGTCCAAACATCACTAAAGTTTCATCTGCTACCCTTGGACTTAAGCAACAACCTTAAAAAGAAAGCATAATCTAAAACCAATTAAACATCTTTATTTTGATAGTGAACCAAAATTATATAGGCTTAGGGCCTTGGATTATGATTGGAGAGTAAACTTTCCAAGGCCACAAAATGAAACCTAGACTCATTAAAGAGCGTTAAAATCCATTCTTCCAACTAGTGTTTCAGAAGCGTCCTCAAACATAGGAGTTAAGCACGAGATCACATCAGGAAAGTAGGGAGATTACCCCTCTCTGCTTGTTTTGGTGTTTGTAATACTGCTTTGATTGCTACATATACAAGGGTTCCAATGGTTAACTCCTTTGGATATTTGGGATTTGTTACCTTAACCTTACGTGTGGTCGGACCTGTGACTGTTCACCCGACCATTGACTGTTAGGTGGTAGCCTTAGTGACCTTTCCTAGGGATCTTCAGAGGTGACTAGAGGTGGGACGTGCCTGTAGTACCTGGGACAGATGTTAGTTCATGGTATCAGTTCCCTCGGAGGGTGCCCTCCTTAATAAAGGGTACTTGCACCGGTTAAGGCTATTTCATGTAGATCATCATAACTTCAATCTTGGTTTTGGCTAAATAGGCGACTTGGGTATGCAAAAAGTTGTAACCATTATCGATTGTGCAATAGACTCTGCGACATCATGCCTGCAATTTCTAAGGAGAGAGAAAGTCATCTTCGACTACTTGACTCTCTCCGCCCCTCCTCATGGAGATTTTTACTTAGGGTTGGAAATAGAAAAAATTACAGGGATTAAACCATCGCGTCGTTTAAAAAGAATGGGGGTTTGGCGCATTGAGAAGGCGTGCCATAGTTTGCAACTGCGCGCAGAAATTGGAGTTGATATACTATTTTGATGTCTGTGACTCAAACAAGATCTATACAACATTCGTCACTCAAAGGCGAAACAAAGAGTTAATAATTTTGCACCTGCAAGCTATTATGTATATGGAGGGAGAGAGGGTGAATATGTTTGATAAGGTGTAGTCTAAACGTTCTATGAAATGATTCTTGAATTTGGTGGTTAACCCTCTCTCCATTTTTGGTGTGGCTTGGCTTGGTTAACCCTTTATCCATTTTTTTCAGTGTAACTTGGCTTGGTTAACCCTAAATCCCATGGTTAACTCTTTACGCTTTTTTTTTTGTGTAAATTGGCTTTGGTTAGCCCTAAATCCTTTGGTTCACCCTCTCTCCATTTTTTTTTGTGTAAATTGGCTTGGCAATTAGTTGACCCTTGAATTTGATTGATCCTCTCTCTATTTTTGTGTAAATTCACAACTAGAAATCCTTTGATTAACCCTCTCTCCATTTCACCCATTTTTTGTGTAAATTGGCAACTACAAATTTGGTTAACCCTCTCTCCATTTTTTGTGTAAATTGGAAACTTGAAATCCTCTAGTTAACCCTCTCTCCATTTTTTGTGTAAATTGGAAACTTGAAATCCTCTAGTTAACCCTCTCTCCATTTTTTGTGTAAATTGGCTTTGCAACTGGTTGGCCCTTGAAATTGATTAACCCTCTCTCCATTTTTGTGTAAATTGGCAACTAGAAATCCTTTGTTTAATCCTCTTTTAGTTTGACCCTTGAATTTGATTAAGCCTCTCTCCATTTTTAGTGTAAATTGGCAATTAGAAATCCTTTGGTTAACCCTCTCCATTTTTTGTGTAAATTGGCAACTAGAAATCCTTTGATTAACTCTTTTTTGTGTAAATTGGCAACCAGAAATCCTTTGATTAACCATTTCTATGTTTTTTCTATAAATTGGCAACTAAAAATCCTCTCTCCATTTTTTGTGTACATTGGCAACTAGAAATCCTCTCTCCTTTTTTATGTAAATTGGAAACTAGAAATCCTCTCCATTTTTTGTGTACATTGGCTACTAGAAATCCTCTCTCCTTTTTTATGTAAATTGGCAACTAGAAATCCTCTCCATTTTTTGTGTACATTGGCAACTAGCAATCCTCTCTCCATTTTTGTGTGTAAATTGGGTTATGATTAGTTGACTCCATAGTTTGTATGTAAATTGGCAACTAGAAATGTCTCTCCATTTTTGTGTGCAAAATTGGGTTATGATTAGCTCACTCCATGTAGAGTATCAAACCATTCATTTAACATCTCCATTTTTGTGTGTAACTTGGCAACGACATCATTCATTATTTGATTCACACCTTATTTCGAACAGTTATTATCTTCAGTTATGATCTTAAACAACAACTATTCATGGAAGGGTTATTATGTTTTTTAATTAAAACTCCAATGTATGTATTGTAGGTTTAATTTAGTTGATGGGATTGCCCATTTTAAAATAAATGGCATGCATTCCACTTGAGGTTGGTTAATTCCTAGGGACACATATTTTTTAAATATGCTAGAATTTATAACAAAAAGACATATATGCTAGTAACATGAATCATTTTGTCAATATATGAAAGGTTCAACTATCTCATACGACCATTTCTTCAAACATTTTTCATACGATGTCATTTTGATTTATTGAAACCATCTATTCAACCACAAATCAGAAAACAATTTTCCAATGATTCCCAAAATTAGTGCAAACTTGTCAATTATCTACTAACATCTTAACAATGGATTTCCCTAAAAATTTCATCAACATAAGTGAATTAAAAGGCTTATAAGTCCCTTGACATTGATTCATTCATTTAGGTATTTTGAAAAACAC